>VDFB02353493.1:428815018-428978405 GCA_007258455.2 Sequoia sempervirens
TATATATAATCTTACAAAAATAAGAAGACCACTTCTAAAAATTTAAAAATCATAAAAATTATATTGATATAAAGAAAATTTGACATATATTCACCTCAATATATAATACAAAAATAAATTTACTTATACTAAATAAAGAAAAAGGTTTAAATACAATGAAATTTCAGCAAATAATAATATAATTAATAAATAAAAAAAAATACATTTGACCAATTCCACCCATTTTCTCAAATAACCATTAAATTAGATTTATAGTTCCAATTGCTAATTAATATATATCTTTTAACAAGATTACCTAAGGCACCTTACAATTATTATAGCTCCAGGTGAAGTTGTTAGCTTTATCTTCACATAACTTTCCCAGTTGTGCCTTTCCAAGTTGTGCCTTAGTCCAGCTTAAAGTTTGACAAGAAATAATGATTTAAAACTCTTCTGATTGAATGGACCCTTAGAGATAAGTTGTTACGACCAGTCCAACAACATTTAACAATAATTTGTGGACTGGGTCTTTATCAACTGGATTCCATTCATAACTTTTTCTAAACAAAAAAAGGAAGCTCCTCTACAAATTCCCGCGATCTTCCATTAAATAGGTAATTTAATAAGAAAACAGTAAGAAACAAAGAATAAAATAATCAGAAGTACAAATAAACAAGTTTCCTGCGTATGGCTCGTCTGTAACAGCAGAGCAATCTCACGACTTTGGCCCTACCGGACGCAAAGCACATCCCAATCGAATTTAATGTACAGATTCTTTCAGCCTATATCTCGGCCGCCATGAATTTATGATTGTGAAGGCTTAAGAGTTGTTTTGGAGCTCTGTAGGGGCAGATATATTTTTTTGATGGCCAGAGTTGTATTAAGTTTACTGGTTTTTTTCGTCAACTGCAGTATTGTTTTGGCTTCGCTCAAGACGCACACATTTCCGTTATTTGACGAAACTGTAAGAAGCCAGTTCGTTATCTGGAACGGCAACATAAACCAGGGGGCATTGCAGGTGACTCCAGATACAGCAGACCCCAGACCAGAATTTTCTCTGCAAAATCAATCCGGCAGGATTTTGCTTGATAAGAGCTTCAGACTCTGGAAAAATTCAGCAGAAGGAACCATTTTGGCGTCATTTAATGCGACTTTTGTTCTGAGCATTGTTAACAAGACTGCTGCAGGCGGCGAAGGGTTGGCCTTCATTATAGCCAGCTCGAAGTCTGGCCCGCCTGATAATAGCTATGGTGAATATCTCGGTCTCTTCAATCAGTCAACAGACGGCAGGAATAGCAGCGATGTCGTTGCTGTGGAGTTTGATACCATAAAGAGCACTGGCGCTGATGACCCAGATGATAATCACGTCGGAATAGACGTGAATTCCATAAAGTCGGTCAGTCGGGCTTCTGTCAGCCCTCGCAACGTTGTGCTCAAGAATGCATCTGACGTTTTTGCGTGGATTCAATACGACGGCAAAAACCTAAGCGTTTATGTTAACGCAGGTGACGTGTCAAATGGGGCCAATGCCGTGCTTTCTGTCGCTATTAATTTGTCTAATATTCTGCCTGAAAGTGTCTATTTTGGGTTCTCTGCTTCAACCGGAAATGAAACTGAACTTAACTGCATTCGATCCTGGAACCTCACGGTGGAAAACATCAGCGATAGTCATAACAAAGGGACAGTTATAGGCCTTGCAGTGGGGGTGCCACTCGCGGTTGTTGTGATTCTGGGGTCTGCGATTTTTGTATTTGTGCGGCGCTTGGGGCACAACAATAGAGAGTCTGTGCGTCGTATGGAGAGGGTCCTTACGGATTCAACCGGGGGACCTCGTAGGTTCAGGCTGAAAGAGCTTAGAAAAGCTACGCACAATTTTGACAAGAAATACAAGCTGGGAGAAGGGGGGTTTGGGTCTGTTTACAGAGGTCTTTTGTCGAACAAAACCCCTGTTGCAGTTAAGAGGGTTTCGGACAATTCAAATCAGGGTTTGCAAGAATTCATTGCAGAGATCATGATTATTAGCAGGCTTAGGCATAAGAATCTTGTGAGGATATTGGGTTGGTGCCATGAAGATGGAGAATTGTTGCTGGTTTATGACCTAATGCCTAATGGGAGCCTGGATAAGCTGATTTTTCAAATGGATAATAAGCACGAGATTCTGGATTGGGATCGGCGGTATAGAATTGTGTCTGGGATTGCCTCTGCTCTGCATTATTTGCATGAAGAATGTGAGCAGCAGGTGCTGCACAGAGATTTGAAGGCCAGCAATGTGATGCTGGATTCGGAATACAATGCTCGGCTGGGGGATTTTGGTCTTGCAAGATTGATCGAGCATGATAAGAATTCGTACACTACCACTGCGGTAGCTGGGACTCCTGGGTATATTGCTCCAGAGTGTTTTCACACAGCGAGAGCTTCTACTGAATCTGATGTCTTCGGATTCGGGGCTGTGGTTTTGGAGGTGGCATGTGGTAGGAGGCCCAGAATGGGATCAGAGCAGATCCATCTTGTGGACTGGGTTTGGGGATTGTATAGAGAAGATAGACTGTTGGATGCCGCAGATACTAGGCTTGGTCAGAAATTCGATAGGGATGAGATGCTATGTATGCTGCATCTTGGTTTGGCTTGTTCTCATCCCAATCCTCAAGAAAGGCCTACAATGAGACAGGTACTTCAAATCCTTACCAAAGATGCACCCCCTCCTCTTCTGCCACTTTTTAAGCCTGCATTTATCTGGCCTTCTCCTCCTCCTAATATGTCTGAGATCTTGTCTAGTTCCAGCAATTTTAGCACACAATAGAATCAAAGCAGTTCAGAATGAGTGGCTGGAAACTTCATTCTGTTAAACTTAAGGTGATGAAATAGATAAGATCTATTGTAGCCTTGTCTTTCCCTGAGTTATCCTTTCTTGCAATCTTAGGATGAGGAGTGTCTTCTGTTTGGGGAAGACAGAGACAACAGCCTCTCTTGGGCCATTTTCTTTAAAGTATTTTGGATATTTGCTTTTGTGTGTATCAGAGAATTTGATTCTGTCAAGTGTCATTAGAGAACTAGAGCAGGTGTCCCTCCTTAATTCACTATTATCAGTCGAGGAATTGGCCGACGATCAGCTTGGAGAACCATTCCCAACAATATCCGTTCTATAATTTAAGATTGAAGGCTTTGGCCCCTGGTAAACTCTCTGCTCTTTAACAAAGTATGCTGGAGCACATGTTAAAGAAGAAAAAATCCAGGAAAAGTTTATGTAAATTACTTTGGAAGTTTTTGCAATGCACGATACTGGTTTATTTATTATTCTAAACGCTGTCTGTCTGTATGAATATCTTCAATAACTTTTCTGTCTTTTTGGTACTTTCTCCTAGTAAACAGATTAACAAGAGATATAAACTAAACTATCAAGTTTGTCGTAAATTAACAATCAGTGAAGAAGAGGAAATTCAGCATGTAACTAGATCTCGCAAAGGATTTTTGAAAATATGTTAATTTTTTTTTAATCGTGTTGCTACGTTTTTGGGAAGTGACAGTGGATATCTTGACAAATTTATTATTAAGATTCACATTCTGCTTCATCCCCTTGTATGGAACTTGGCCCTTTATTGCCTGACAAATAAGGCACATATTACTGGTGGATATTAATCCAATATGCAATTAAGTTTTTTCTTTTCTTGCTAATTCGAGTATTCGTTTGGTTTGTTTGGATTGCTTCCATTATGCGTGAACAATTCCCTAATAGGGTCTGTTCAGCATTGACATAATACATAAATATTAGTTTGAACTTTGAAATGATATATACAAGAATCAATAAGAGAAGTGGTCTCCAACCAAGCATAATTTTGTTATATGTATAGCTTAAAATTGGTTTTTCAGCAACATTTCCGTTGGACAATGGTATTCTTGTAAGACCTTAAACCAATCTCTCTAAATTTGAACTCTCCATCATTCGCTTGCAAGCCAAGAAACAAAGTCCCATTTGGGTCCACTTTCAATTTATTTCTTTGAAGCGTTTATAATTCAAGCATGTATGGAAGTCTGCAGAAAGAAATCTCTGGTGTTCCTCTATCAATGGATTCTAATTTGGGTTCTTCTAGAAATTTTGGCCTTGTTTACTTGACTTACATTTCAAGTTATCTTCTCTTTGCAGAAAGTTTTATGTCATTGTTGAACTATCTATGCAGTTTGCCATTTTTGAAGCTTATCTTTACTTCACATGGACAAGTTACGAAAAATTCACTGCCAGCAATTCTCCACCAACAGTTCATTACCAACAGTTCAAAGTCGTGACATATTCATTATGTATACAATTCACCGCCAACGATTCATCGCTGTGGTATATTCATCGTATATACATTTTTCAATATATTTTATTTTATTCTAGTATACCAAATATCGTCGGAATAATCAACTACTTCAGCTGCCAAGCAGGTCTACTGAAATTATTACTTTCCTCCATATATTTCTCCAGGTGGCCATAAACTACCCATAATAAAATTATTAAAATTTGAACCATATTTTAATTGTATACGCGATGAATATATCACAACAATGAATTGCTGACGGTGAATTGTATATGTGATGAATATGTCACGACGATGAATTGTTGACAATGAACTGTTGGTGGTGAATTGCTGGTGGTGAATTTTCCTAGAATCCACATGGACATCATGGGATGATCTACACTTCCATTTATCATGGGTTTTTATCTACTGCTTTTTCCAGATAACAAAAGTTTTAGACATGCTCAGGTTTAGATGCATTGAAATCGATGCCTCTTCAATTTATAATGACTTCTTAGACACCTAAACAGCTAAAGAATGCTAGATTCTATCCTAAGCTTATTGAAACTGAGTTCCTGGTAGACTCTGTTCAAACTTAGTATCCTGGCAGTGTATGCTAAGGCTTATGAGTACATGTTGAGTTGTTAACCTCATAAGTATAAACTATTTTAAGAATTTCATGCTAATCAGAGGGCTTGAACGCATTCAGTAGGCACATAGACATCTAGTCCAAATAACAGATTAACAAGAGATAACCAAAGTCAAACTTCAATCAAGAGCCACAAATAAAACACGAAATAAGAAGTATTCTTCCATGATAGGAGTACCACAATTAACTTGCATCTTGGTGGCCATATCAGTAATCATATTGTGGATGCTGCTAATGTACTGAAAATTCTTTTGTTCAACTTTCTTCTGCTTGGACAAGAGTGACTGGGGGAGAGACAGCACCAACAGAGATATTTAGATCTTGAGATTGTTCTGATTGTTCGCAAACTGATTCATCTACTGTTCCAAACCGTGCATGTGCTGAGCTAACACCACATTGGAATCTATTGTTGCCTATAGGAGGGAAAAATTCGCCACCCGTAAAATCATGTCAGAGTAGATTCTTTGCACTGCAATATTCAAAGGAAAACTTTTTCTCTGATTGCTAACAATGCTTCATCATTTCCAAATAGGCCTGATAAAAGCTTGTCAAAAAGTTTCAACAATCACATTGTTCAACGAGGAAAGACCCAATATAGCAAGTTTCCGAGTAAGCTTACAATTGAAGAGGGCAACTGAGTCTATTCAAAGAGAAGACCAGTTTATTTTTGAAGCACTGGCATGACCAAAAAACATGCTTGACAGATTCCTTGCGTTGATGCAGGTTAAGGTTTTAGAACCCAACTAACAGCAAAACATAACGCCTGCAATCACAGAAAACACAGGATTGTGGAAGGTCACAGAATTGTAATACAGAAGTTGATACATTACAAAGGGTGCAAGGCTGAATGAGTTACAGAACAAACTGATCTCTATTTTTGATTTCTAAATTGCTGACCTATTCATTGAGAGACACCTTTGCAATGCAATTTGAGTGTGTATTTATCATATTTATGACTCTCTGCGCAGACTCGACAGGATGATTATGAACTCGGACTCCGCACCTAGACTCACAAATTGAAAAAACAATGAAATATAGATATTTTTTTAATGAATGAAAGGTTTCTCTATGCACTCTTCTCTATAAGAAACAAAATACTAATCGATTACTAGCTACTTTGATCACATACACAAGAATAAATCGAACAAATGAGCACAAAAGCAGATTTGAGTTCAGGGAAACAAGATTTATAAATGTATAAATATTCTTAAAGTGTATTTGGTGCACAAAATCCATGGATGATGACGAGTCATGAACTATAGTATAGAGGACCCTGTATCACTCAACCCAGCATCAGTAGCTCTGTGGGGTCGTATGTCTTGCACTTGTATCTCAGATAGGTCTCCAATGCTGTTGTAGTTGTAGCAGCGTTACTCAGGATTGAGATTGATTCAGCAAACCAAAACTATAATTGTAATTCAGTTACCTATGTAATTGAAAAAAGCTTAAGAAATTAAAAAAATGTTGTTTTTCCATTTTTCATAGCTTAAAATGATATTATAAAAAGAAAAGAGAGCAAGGATTTGGGGGCAATGCCCCTCATGGTGTTTAGCAGTAGTGCAACCATGGCAGGATCAAGAGGTAGGCCCCCCACCACCAAGCCCGAATTAAGGCCTATGAGGCTACAATGACTTTTATGGTGCATGCTATTTTTCATAATTTTTTTTGCTTTTAACCACAATCCAAGTGTCAAACTCCAAATCCTTCAAAAGAATTTAGTGTTAAAGCCATAGAGAAATAATTAGGTCCTTTTGTTTTGTGGCTTTTCATGGTTTAGAAATCCATTTTAATATTAATTATACTTATTCTTTTGTTTTACAATTTTTTAACCTGAATTTGATCTCTAGGACTTGCGAGTATTGATGAGTCTAGTAGACACTCGTCAAGACTTGGAGTTGAGTATATTTAGATGGCCTAGCTTTTCCTAGGACCTAACGAGTCTATTGAGTACTTGGTGAGTCTACGTACTATAGTAGTTATACACATTGAGGTCCTAATTCCTAAAAGAAAATTGTTACAATTTACCTATATATCTCTCCAAACATCATACTTTGTTTTAAGTCTAGTTTTTTGTTCAATTGGAAAAGTACCCAAGCAAAATCTTAAGATGTGTTACCATATTCCATTTTTCGTATCAAATGATACATTTCCCTTTGGTGCCACTTTAGATCTATGTATTGATAGGTCCAATTAGGCACACAGAGATTTTGGGATCATAATGTTTGTCAATTGTAAGCATGCAATTTAGAATAACGTAAAAGGAATTAAAAAAACAAAAAAAACAAAAAAACAAAAACTACTCTTAACATTCACACAAACCTCCACTAAAGTGTTATGGCTAAACTTTTGATTGATATGTTTATTTATTGCTTGTTTATGCAACATCTACATAATTAGAATTGTGAATGTTGAAAATGAAGGATTTGATCTCAATTTATAAGATTTTGAAGATATGGATGAGGATAGGTGGAGTGGATAAGGATAAGACAACTAATATTAGTTAATTAACATGAATCATGATTTATTGATTTAATAGATTTATTCATTTTATTTTCACAATTATTTAATTAATTTGATTTCTGATTTTTCTCTTATCATTTATTGACCATTTTGAGCAATTAGTTAAATGATTGATTTATTTTGCTTGATTTTTCATAATTTTATTAAATTAATTAAGGATGGTGGATCATTTTAACTTATTTTATTAAAATTGAATAAAAGGATTTTTGAAATTAATTAGATAATAAATATCATTTAATTAATTTAATTTTGATAAAATGGATTAATTAATGATTAGATGAATAAATGAATGTTTGTTAGACATCAATATAGAGTGATGGTACGAAATTGACATTGGCAAGATTTGAGTGTCTACACCATGCAAGAATCCAATTGTTCAACTACTCCATGACACTCATCCATTTGGTACAAATCTATCATACAAAAATCTAGAAATTTGTATTCAAAATTGAGTGTGGAGAAGTGTTTCTCTTTTTGACAAATACATAAAAATAATTGAGGAAATACTTCTTTAATCTAGGTTCTAAAAGAATAAACATGAATATCTATGCCTAGAGAAATAATTGATAACTTTGGGCTGAAAAATATGATCAAATATGATCAAGCCATCATGATGCAATTCAAACTATCTAGCAAGATGAAGAAAGTGTGCTTAGATCATTTGTGTATTTTTGTAGCAAGAAAGCCACAATTACCCCTCAGATCTATGGGGTACCAAAAATCATAAAGTAGTTATATCCCCCTTAGACCCATAGTTGATACTATTAATTCCTCTACCTACAAGTTGGCCACCCATCTTTCTAAACTCATTTCTCCCCTCATTGGAAAATCTAGCTCTTTCATCAAGAACTCTTTGCATTTTGTGGACTTCATCAAAGATATGAAATTAGATAGAAATGACCTTGTTAGCTTTGATGTGCTTTCCCCGTTCACTAAAGTCCCTATCCATGACTCCATTGAGCTTATTAGACAAAAGACTAGTTATGAAATTGCCTCCTTGGTTGAGCTATGTCTTAGATCCACCTTCTTCTCCTTCTAAGGTGTCATTTTGAATAAGTTGATGGTGTTGCTATGAGTTCTTCGCTTTCTCCCATTGTAGCCAACATGTACAATTAAACATTTTGAAGACATTACCCTCCATTCCTTTCCCTTCAAACCAAAGTGGTGGAAACACTACGCTAATGATACTAACATATGTTGATCTCATGGTCTTGAAAAATCTTGAAGAATTCCACTTACTTAAATAACATATCCCCTTGCATTTCCTTTACCAAAGAAATTGAAACAAATAACCAACTTCCCTTCCTAGATGTCCTTCTCATTAAAAAAGCGTACCGTTCCCCATCCTGAACCATCTTTCGAAAATCAACCCACACTGACCTATACCTTCACTCGTCTTCTCACCATCACCCTAGCCAAAAAGTTGGAGTTCCCAAAACTTTGGCTTCTAGAGCTTTCACAATCTGTGATGATGAGCACATTGACCAAGAGTTAACCCACCTCACCCATGTTTTCACACTAAATGGGTATAAAAGAAAGAAAATCAATAGAGCTATCAATCAAGCCAAAGCTAGGTTTACCCTCCAACCTAAGTCCACTCTCCCTACTTCCCACCCTTTGGCTACCCTACCCTATGTTGAGGGTATTTCCAAAAAAAATCTAAGATCCTTCTCAAAAAGGGTTTATTTTGCACTTTCAAGCCCCTCTCCACTATAAAAAATCACTTATCATCCCCCAAAGACCCTCTAGATCCTTTCCCCAACTTAGGTGTCTAAAAAGTGATGAGTTCTTGTGACATCCCTTACATTGGGGAAATTAGTTGGTCTGTCAACACGAGAATCAAATAACATGGTGCTGACATTAGGCATGAGTGGGTCTCAAAATTGGCCCTAGCTTAGCACTCGTCCAAGACCAAGCATCACATTGTCTTAGAAGACACCAAAACCATTTTCAAAGAAGACAACTACTTCAAGAGGAAGCTTAAAGAGGCTATTGAAATCAATAAGCACCCCTCCAACCTCAACTGAGATGGGGGTTGGACTTTAAGCTTCTCATGGAAACCCCTTTTGAATAGCTTTAAAGATCTCCCTCCTAGTAGCTCTAGTTTATCCTCTCCTTGGTAGTTGCTCGCTCTCTCCCCCTCCATTCTCCTGCCTCCTTTCCTTTCCCTTGCTTTTCTGTCCTCTTCGTCTTCCTTGTTTGTGGTCTCTTCTCTCCCGCTCTATTGTTACGTCTTTTCCTTTCTTCTTGTTTTTTAACCCCTTTTCCTTTCTTTCTTTTTTATTATTCTCCATTCTTCTTTTTAATTTATTAAACATTATTATGAGGTTCTTCTTATTCTTTTTATATTTTATAATTTGTGTGTTGGTGTTTTGTCTTTTTCATTTTAGATTCCATAGCATATAACCTTCTCTTAGTTTGCATCTAGTTCTTTCTTTTTCTCTTTAATTTCATGAGGTTTTGTGTTTAATGGTATTACCTTGTTGATTTTATAGCCCTTCACCCATTGTCCTCCTTTTCTCTACAATGTTTCTTTGTTTTTTCAATTAGTCTTTTATTTTTATAGCATTTTTATCAAGATAATAATAATAGTTCAAGCTTTATGTATTTCTCTTCACATCATTTCAATAATATTAAGTAGTAAATGGTCTTATATATTGATATAATAATAACTATAATATTTTATGATAACCTTAGGAAACATGTAGTTTATTAGTATACATTTATATATTTGTTGTTCATTATGAATTATTTTAGGAAAATATTAAAATTAGAAAAAGTCTTCTAAACTTCAAGACTATAAAATTTGTAAGTATTATTAAGATATCATAAATATCAAGAACTAAAAAAAAAAAAATTATATCATATAAAAAATTAAATTTAGCTTATTGTAGTCTAAGGTATCTTGCAAAAGATTACACTAATAAGTATAAAGTTATGCAAACTCAAAAGATAACTTAGAAATAAAAAGAACCTGTTGGAATGGTCATATAAAATGATATAATAATATCTTTAATAATTTATAATAGCCTTAAAAAAGTAGTTTAATAGTATACATTGATATAATTGTTATTCATTATGAATTATTTTAGAAAATATTAAAAATGGGATAAGTCGTATAAACTCTAGGATTATAAAATTTGCTAATATTAAATTATATAAAATATTAAGATATCATAGATATTGAACTAAATAATTATATTATATCATATAAAGAAATAAAATTTAGCTTAATGTAGTCTAAGGTACCTTCAAAAGATTAAACTAATAAGTATAATAAGTAACAACATCAAGTTTCCATAGTCCATGATCATGAATTGTTTAGTTTTTTGGATTGAAACTATGTGCATTTTTGTGAATCAACGTTTTAGATCAAACTCCATGATCCATCATCAGGATAATGCATGCAACGAGAGAAGAAAAATAGAATGAGATAGTAGACTTAGGAGGTTAAATAGGTGAGGGGGATGAGAGGGCTAAAGGACACTAAACAAACAATTGACCCAAAACCTAAAGATAGAAATAAAAAAGAGTTAAACCAAATAATAAAGTAAAAAGAGAGACCACTAAAATCTAAATGAGGAAAGCATAATGTAAGACAAGAAAGGAAAGCAAATTAAAAGTAAATAGAGCCCAAAATTATGAATAGAGAAAAACTAATGAAGAGAAGAACACAAAAAGAGAAAAAGAAATCAAGCAAATTTTTTTTTTGAAACAAAGAACTAAAATAATAAATAAAGAAAGGAGAAAATAAACATTAAAAAAATTGAGGCAACGGAAAACCATAGAAACAACAATTAAGAGTAAAAATTAAGACAATTAAGAACATTAAATGACCAAACAATATAAAATAAGACAAATACGAATAATAAATAAACCACAAGACCAGATATAAAAAGAGAAAAAAGAATATTAAAGAAGATAAAGGAAAAATAACAAAATAAAAAGCAAGAAAAGCTAAAGTACAATCTAGAAAAGATAATAAGAAAAAAGAGGCCAAAAGAAAATGAAAAGATAAAAAATACAAAATAAATATAAACTATTGGAACAAATGAATTCTAAAACAAAAGAAACATAAAATAACATAAAGAAAGAAAATAAGGAAAGAAGCAAAAAAACAATAGATACAAAAGGACAAAACCAAGAAAGCTAGGGAAAAAAACAAGACCAAAGAAAACCAAGGGGATAAAAAAGAAAATCTAAGCGCAAAACCAAAATATGAGAACCAAAGAACTAAATAGTGAACAAGACAAAACCATAATTAAAAGAAAAAACTAACAAAGATAAAATGAAAAAAGAATCAATTAAAACTAGATAACAAGAAATGGAAAACCAAGGAACTAGAAAAAAGAATAACCACATAAGAACAAAAATAAGCAAATAGCAAAAAAAACAAATAAGGACAAAAGAAGTCCCAAACAAAAATAATGAAGAAAGGAACCAAGAGAAAGAAACCTAAAATGAAGACAATAAAAGAGCCCAAAAAAACTAAGCCTAATGAAAAAATAAAATAAATGACCCCAAACGAATTCGAGGAGAGAAAGGAAAAACTAAAAAGAACTGAGATGTGAAAGAAGAAAGGAGAGGAGGGACAAAAGAGAAGGGAAGATAGGAGAACCAAGACTGAGAAAAAAGGGAGGACCAACTAGGGAGAGGAACGAGGAGGAGACAAAAGAGGGGAGTAAATACTGGAACTAACACGAGGGGGGGATAACAGGTTATTCAAAAGGGGTTTCCAAGAGAAGCTTAAATTCCAACCCCCATCTCGGTTGAGGTTGGAGGGGTGGTTATTGATTTCAATGGCCTCTTTGAGCTTTCTCTTGAAGTAGCTATCTTCTTTTGCAAGGATTGTATACTAAACAATTCATGATCATGGACTGTGGAAACTATTGACTATTATTGACTCAATAATTTGTAACTGTGGAAACTATGATCATTTAGGTTTTAGTGGTCTCTCTTTTTACTTTATTATTTGGTTTAACTCTTTTTTATTTCTATCTTTAGGCTTTGGGTCAATTGTTTGTTTAGTGTCCTTTAGCCCTCTCATCCGCCTCGCCTATTTAACCTCCTAAGTCTACTATCTCATTATATTTTTGTTCTCTCTAGTTGCATGCATTATCCTGATGATGGATCATGGAGTTTGATTTGAAACGTTGATTCACAAAAATGCACATAGTTTCAATCCATAAAACTAAACAATTCAAGTATAATAAGTATAAAGTTATGTAAACTCAAAAGAATAAAAATATCCTATTGAAAATTTATAGCTTTTAGAGTACCATATGTAGTTTTGTTAAAAAATTGATGATAAATTATTAGATATTCATTTTAGTTTATTCCTCACTATTTGATCTAAACTTGTTATGTGATTGATTAAATTGTAATACTTTTCAATTTTATCCTATATAACTATTTAATTCATTTTAAGGAATGCATCAAATAATTACTATATAAATAATTAAATTGAGCTTATTGTAGTCTATATTTCATATCATAGTCCTTACAAAATCAATTGAATTCTGCAAAACAAAAATCACCACTATGATCTATCCTCAAGCATTTGATTTTTCTACCAATCTAGTTTTCAACCAAGGACTTGAACTCCTTTAAAAATTGATTGAAAAATTTAGATTTACTTATCAGGAAATACACAAATGTCCTTCTAGAATAGTCATCTATGAATGAGACAATGTACACAGATCTAGACAACAAAGGAACATTAACAAGACCAAACACATCGGAATGCACATAATCCAAAACCCTAGAAGATTTATGAGAACTAAAAATAAAAAAGAAACACGGTGTTTCTTTCATATATATACAATATTCGCAAAAATTGAACTCGAGATTACAATCATCAAGGACTTCAATAAGGCTCTTATTTTTCAGGGCTCTAAGACCCTTCTCACTAATATGGCCAAGCCTTTGGTGCCACAACATTGTCTTCTCCACTGGGAGCTTCATCTCCAAAGCATGACCATCAAATGTAGACACCACAGTCTTCTTATCGATGGTGAGGATGAAAAATCCAAATCCCTTTTCTTGGACTTCACAAAAGCACTATTGCACTAAACTGTACATGCATCTAGCTTATACAGAGTGCCAATTCGAACACCCTTACCAAGCACCATAACACCTTTGGTCATCTTGCATCTGCTACTCGAGAAAATAACCTACACTCTGACATCACCTAGCTTATTCACTAAGAGTCTAGGTTTCATGCCAAACCAAGGATGCATAGACACCATCAAAGAATCGAATCTTGACTCTTCCATGAACAATAATCTTCAAGTGAGAGTCATCACCCTGATACACCTTTCCATTGTCATACTCTTCATACTTTGAGAACTAGCCTCTGTGAGAGGTCATGTGGAAAGAGGCACCTGAGTCAATCAATCACACATCTTTCGATGCATGCATTGCCAAGGCTGCAAAAAATGTATCTACATCTTCATACGAGGATTCAAAATCAAATTGATCACTTTTCTTCTTTTTCTCCTCTTTGTAGTCTTTCTAGATATGTTTAGATTTCCCATAGTTCCAGCATTTAGCCTTGGATTTTTTTATCAAGAGACACAGATCTCCTTGGAGACTTGGTCTTAGACTTCTTGTACTTTTGCTTTCTTTTCTCCTTCAATCTACCATGAACAAGCAGGGCCTCCTTGGCCATCTCAGAAGATGTCCTTCACATCTCTTTAGATAACAACGAAGCAACCACATCTTTCATCTTGAAAGTGGTTGTTGTGCTTCCAATAGCCATAACTAGGTGGTCCCACAAGTCAAGAAAATAACATAGTAGAAGAATGCAACAGTCCTCATCTTCAATCTTCACATCAACAAAACCCAACTGAGCAATAAGCATATTAAATGCATTCAAGTGATCAAAAATTGATCCTCCTTCCCCTATCCTTAGAGAATAGAGTTTATTTCTTAGGAATAACTTATTTACTAAGGATTTCCTTTGATAAATATCACCAAGCTTCTTCCAAATACTAGTTGCAGTCTTCTCATGGACATTCAGGATCACAAAATTGTTGGTGTAATTAAATATTTAATTGCACTTTATTAAGTTTACTTAGGTCCTAATTAGATTTTACCTTTAGGTTTTTGCATATTGCTTTATAAAAGAAATCCATCTCATGTAATTCATCATTCTCAATAATATTATTTGCACATCTTTTGCAAATTGCTCTTGCATCTTTGTTTTTTCTCCTTGGAGAAGGCTAATCTAGGTTTTACAGGTGATCTTAGTTTTATGGAGTTTATTGGAAACTCTAACATGGTATCAGAGCATTGATCTGCAAGCCCTTTTTCAGATCCAGGAGAAATTCAATCAAAGAGTTTTTTTTGGGTATCCTCAAGGCATCAACCTTGAGCAATTTTTTGGTACATTTTGGATAAAAAATGACCGATATCTTTTTCTTCGTGTATTTTTGAAAAAAATAAATTTATGGGTTTTGTTTAAAGTCATAAAATACCATTTGAGTATCTGTTAGATTTGGCATATAGTGTGTAGAACTTGCAGAAATGACTATAAAAAATTGTGGCTATTTTCCTTGTAGGTGAAGTTTTTGATTTTTACCAAATTGCGTGTTTTTCTTTTTAGATTAAAAAATGCTTTCTCAGTTTTGTTGCCAACACCAAAATATTATCTAGGTATCCATTAGTTTTTTAATGCAATAAGTAAATTTTTCAGAAATCAAATCAGAAGGGTCATGTCTACATTGTTGGTTGACAAAATTTACCTATTTTTGCAAAAAATCATTACTTGAGCATGCATTATCCATTTTTTGAAAACTTTATATTGTCGGAAAGATGATTTCGTCCTTTACACAAATCCGAGGTCAATTTTTTCATGGGGGTAGATGAGAACATTAATCCTTGCATGAAATCTTTCCTTTTTGTATGCTTTATGCTTTCATTTTCTCTTTGATTTCTACATGTTTTACATGCTCTCTTTTTACAATCTTGGGTTATTGTAATAAATGAACTTCAATAAAAATTCCATCAGGGGGGCTTCTTGTATAATAATTTGATTGGAGTGTAGTTGCATGGCATGCATTTTGATCCCATCTTCATATTGATGACAACTTGCATGAGTTGTATCTGGATTTTGAAGTTTCTTTGGGCCACAATCTTGCTCATAACTTGACACATTTTGGTTCACATAAGTTCATGTCTCAGATTGAGAGCCTATGGTTAATGTATTGAATTGCATCAGATTCTCATTAGGTCACATCTCAGTTTGAGGGCCATTCATTTTATGGTTAATGTTCTATAATCTTCATGGTACTTGCTCCTATGGATTAATTTTAGTCATAGTTTGACATCAAAATCGAGATTCACATAGCTTCTAGATTCTTTCATCATATCTTTCCCTCTTATGGGGGGAATTTCTTATGTATCTATGTGATGGATGGTGTACTTAGGGGGTCTTATGGAGTCCTCCATCTTTCATCGCTTGGTTGGATTAGGTTTTACCTTTAGATTTTTGCATATTGCTTTATAAAATCAAGTCATCTCATGTAATTCATAATTCTCAATAATATTATTTGCACATCTTTTACAAATTTCTCTTGCATCTTTGATTTTTCTCCTTGTAGAAGGCTAATCCAGGTTTTGCAGGTGATCTTAGTTTTTTGGAGTTTATTGGAAACTCTAGCAAAAATCAGCCAAACAAAGTCTTATCATACCCTTGGATTTTTGATCCATTAGGTTCCAATCCTCTTGCGAGGTTGTTGATAGTTTTGTACTAGATATTGTAGCCCATAGATCTCTATCTACGAGCATATCCTCCATTTTGAGTTTCCATAACTCAAAATTTCTGCCATTAAATTTCTCCATCTCTATTCTTCTAGATGTGCTTTCCATCTTAAAATTGCAACAAGATTACAAAGTTCTCTTTGCAGGAACTCCCACTAAATCTAGAAAAGCACAAAAATCCCTTCTAACCCACCAAAGATAAAAAAGTTAGCTAGGCTCTGATACCAACTGAAGGGAATGTTGAGTGCAGAAATGCTTCCCTAATGAAAATCAATCAGGGAAGAGGTTGCAATTTTTTTTTTCAAATCTTTTACTTTTAACAGTTTCTCTTAAGAATGCACATGCAATTAATTAATTTAAGATTTAAACCATTAAAACATACAACATAGAATTTATGTGGGAAAACCCTTTCGGGAAAAAACCCACACATTGAAGCATAGATCAATTGTATTTTTAACAAAAGCTATTACAATGCAATGTGTAGAGTCTATGCTCTTGCAAGTGTTGGTTCACTATAATACAAATCTAGAGTGAATCTGATTGCATAACGTCTTAGAAAATTACAATCAAGATCTACAAAACAAATGCACTAAGGAATTATTATATACATCTCATACATGGGTGTAGTGCTTTAACATGTGTCATTCTCACAGTCTTTGCATGCATGCAAATTGAAAATCAACATGCATGAGTCCCAAGTGACCCGATTAGCAACCTATCAAACATGCACGTACATACACCAACATGAAACAACATACAAGAACATGCAAGGCTTGCAGCTCCAAAAATTCAAGTAACCTCACATGTTAGGTGTCCCATAGAGAAAATCAAATTTACTTCCAAAATATAACTCACCCACAACTCCTAGTCACTTCGAGTGACAAATCAGTCTTCGTTAAGCAAGTTTTCCTTCAAAGCTTCATTCAACGAGTCAAATGCATGCCACATGGCATAAGGGCGCTCATCCTAGAGGATTTTGCAATTCTCCAAGCTCAAATGGGCACCCAAGTGACAAGTGTCACTTTCCCTTGATTCTGCTTTTCTGAAGAGATAAACTAGCACACAAGTGGACCTCGCCAATACTTGCTTCCAAAATAAACTACTACATGTCAACATGACACTTAATTTTTATGTCTAAACAATTACCTTTTCCCAAAGGAGCGCCCATGTGACATGTGTCACAATTTTTCCTTTTCACACCTTGCATGTAGGATGCCAACTCCTCCTTGGGTCCTACAAAGTGACTTAGCAATTTGGAAACAAAAAAATATTGCATTTAATAAATTAAATCAATAACTTAAGGTTAAATTAATTAATAAATTAATCATGGGACTCAATAAGGTTGAGACACCTTAATCCCAACAACTACCTCATTCTTTCATTCTTCTCTCTATCTACATGCATGTGATCTTGATGATAGATCATGGAGTATGACCCGAAATGTTGATATAAAAAAATTATGTAGTTTCAATCCAAAAATAGTTAGCACTTGATTATCATGGACTGTAAAAACTTTATGCTATTAATTACCTTCATGTTACCACAACAAAATCTCAAAATATTTAGAAACATAATGATGAAACCACAAAATATTAACTCTAAACACAAATTCAAAAACCACAACGTATCTAGAAAAAACAAAAAAAGAAGAAAAACAACTCCTTTTCATTGATACATGATTTCTTGCTGACCCAAGATGCTTTTTGCATTATGCAATTACATATGGAATGCATAATTGAGGAATTAGTGATGAATGAGGCACACTCACTGACAAGTATTTTGAAATATAATAGTCCAATCACTTGAGCTAAATGTCCATCACTTTGCATTGGACTCATATATCTCCATGCTAAGTTTGCATCATTTTGACTCTCAAAGATTGCAACCCATTTTTGGGTTAGTTTGTTTTCAAGAGGCGGATTGAAAAGGGGCATGAATAGATCATTTTGAGATAAAGTGATTAAAACAATGATCATTGAACCAACACCATTTCTTTGTAAAGTTGCATAAGATTGTAGTGGACATTTTGACAAAAAAGAGTTATCCATAAGGTAGATAATGTTACCAATGTTTTAGGCATTGATGTTCTTGAGGTTGAAGAATGAACAAAGGGAATACCACCGCTCAATGTTAGGTGTAAGATTTAATAAAGGATTAGATGCAACAATTAAATCTACCTTAGGAAAAAAGTAATGATGACGTAAAGTCATATGCAAACAAAATGAGGGTAACACTATTCCAATAGCCATATTCATTATGAAAATAAAAGAAATGGATTACAATATATAGACTTTAAGATGTGCATGAGATGTACAAGTCAAGTTGAAAAGTGTTATAGATGATTTGAGTTAGCCATAATGATCTAATGGACAAACTCAACATGGATGAATAGTGATGTGAAAAAGTACTTATCATGATAAGGAATGGTAGCATCTAACTACTATTAATCAAGAAGAGAATGAGATAAAGGTGGTACAAGATTTTTGTCAATCAAGGAGATGACATGTGCTCATTTTTTCCTAATTTACCTATGTAAATAGAATATATTATTTAAGTAAACTTAAATATAAGGTGCAACATGTAATTACACCAATTCCCCCCTTAAGTGCAACCTACCTAGGGAAAAAAGAAATGGGTCTTGGCAAGACAAGTCACTAATGTGGAGGCTAAATATAGTGTAGAAAATTGTATGCCTTTACAATTTTGTACACTACATGTTTGGGTCCCCTAATTTATTGGAATTAATTAAGCTTTTGATTTTTCAAATTATGCATTTCAAAGCCTTATTCTTACTGTATTTCAAAGGGGAGCCAACATTAAATAAATGTATTTAATATATAAAATTCTTTGGATCATGTGTGTCCTAGAAGTATAGGCTAGGACACATTTTCCCATGGGCGAATGGGTCCCCTTTATGAGCTAGGACCCAAATTAAAATATGTTTCTAGTGGCATTTTAATGATCAAAATTCAAGTTGTAAGTGTCCGCTTTTGGAATCTAATTTTTAGGAAATTGGATAAACACCTATAAATACATAGTTATTTTAACATTTGAAATATAAGCAACATGATCTAGCAATTCAAGAGAAAATATTATTTTCAAGACCATTCAAGAGCAACATATCATAGCATATTACAACAATTCAAGATCCAACATCATGTCAAATTTTATGTGTGTTCATGTTGTCTTGTGAAGGTTAACAAGTGTTGTAGGTCTTCATGCATTCAAGTAAATTAAGCAAGCAAGATCAAATTCCCTTGAAGTGATGTGCATGTCTTGAGTCCTTCCTTACCATTAAAGTTTTTATCATTGACATTACCATTGTCAAAGTGAGAACACTATTCATAGGGTTTGAATAAGGGAAACCCTTATATGGCAATACAATTTTCCCTCTTTGTGTATGTGAAGGTTATAGGTTGAAGAAGGATTGAAGAGATCTTGAAGAGAAATTTTGCATTGTTGTATTTGTTGTCACCATTCTTGTCAACCTATAGAAACTTAGTTACATAATTCATTTTTGAAATTTAGATAAATTCACAGGTGGAAAACATCTCAGATCTAGCACTAAAGAACTATAAAAGGTATTTTTGAAAGCCTAATCAAAGACACATTCACCTATGGGAAAAATAATCCTTCTACACATGCCAAGGTCAACTTTTGGTGACAGGTACGTGCTCTCTGATATCTCCCAAATCTACTTGCAAAGTGTTTTTACAGTCTATTTATCTTCAAGAATTTGCATTTTACATATTAGGTCATATAGCTAAATTAGTTTCACCAGTTCAGAATAATTTATAGATCATTCCTAATCATCCTAAGGCCCTAAAGAATTACCAACCTAGGCCTGATTGACTCACCATTGAGGTTGAAAGTCAATCTCTTGGCTTTGTGGTTGGTATTCTAATGAAATATTGGAAAAGGTCCCTTACATCCAAGGTTATTTGAATTTAGGACCTAGGACCCCCCTTTTCCAACATTTCATGTAAATGTCAACTAGTAATTTAATGTTTATTTCATGTGTATATTTTCTTTGGCAGAGAAATACAAAGTCAAAGAAAAAGAAATAATAAACACTTCAACAAAACACATTCTAAAAACTTAGCATTCATATTTGGCAAGCAAAAAATTTGGTGCTCGCCAAATTGATTGCATTTTTAAATACTGAGCCTTACACTTGGTCATTCGAGCCATTTGGCGAGCCAAATTTGGCACTTGCTAAATTGTCATTTCGAGTAAAAAAACAAAAGTGGCATATTTTTGTGTCATAGATTGGTGGACATACCCTTATCCATTATTGCATTCAAAACATTGTACCTTTTCAACTCACAAAAACCCATCTACAGAATTATCTAATAGTGATCTAACAAATTTGTAGGTGGGAATTAGGAGATTAGATCCAACATTAGAGGAGTACGAAAATAGATCCAGGACACCCCTTCAAGGGAAAAGACACCCTTGGGTGTCTATGTCCTCCTATAGTGACTAAATTCAAATTTATATGATAGATACACATCACTCCTCCCTTCTTAGATCTACCCACACACTTTTGTTATCATTTTCTAATTTTCGGTAGCTTGCATTTTTCATACTAGGGCACATTTTCTAATTAGGTTAATCAAGGAAAATCAATCCCAATCCATTTCCAAGGCTCAAAAGGATCAGATCCAGGTTTAATTAGCTTTCCTTCATAGTTGAAAGTCAATCTAACCACCTTGTTGATTTGCATCCTAATGTACTCTTGAAAAAGGAGAAAATTAATCCTAAGTTTTATACATTAAACTTAGAGTTCCCTTTTTCTTTGTTACAGTTTGATATTTAATTTAAATGGTGGGATGTTAATAGGATTTTCTATTTGGGGTTTTGTGAAAGGGACCCTACTTGTCACAAATTAATCACTTAGAGGGATATGGTAGAAGGACATACTACATGATTTTTATTTATAGGTTTTATTGTGCCTTGCACACACACCCATCAAAAATTATCTTGATTATCTTGTGCTTATTCCTAGAGGCTCATGTCCATATGATAATAGAGTTGAGGTTTATGCGGCTCAGGCATTATGATTACTATGTTTGTGGTCACTTTTTTTACTGTACTTCAATATTTACTTTTGGGTGACAACATGGAGGCTTATTATTCTCTTTTATTTGTTGAGTATGGAGAACATGCAAGAGCTATGGAGACTAATGGTGAGAGAGTTATGTTGCAGTGATTTGGTATAAAAATGTGCATATATTTGTGGATGTTCCTTGGTACTACATGATATAGATAAAATTTGATACACATTTTATGTGCATACTATTGATGGAGTTTTAGATGTATTGAATGATTTTAAATTTGAAATTACCTATGCAATAGGATTTCTAGTTTGTATATGTTTTATTTGTTGGATATTCTCATTATACTATGGTGTTGAGGGTCTTCATGATATCTTTATGCAAGATAGTTTTTATATTGGGAATTATGGTCATTTTTTCCATTGGTTTGGACATGTTGATGGAATAAGGTTTACCTATTTTTGATGAGTATACCTTGGTTTTGAGGTATGATTCATTGGATGTGTTAACTAGTTGTGGTTACTATTCTAGCTATGGAAATTAACTCTTTGCAGCTACTTAGGCCTATTTGTTACCAATATATTTAGTTTGGATATTGGTTTGAGGTAGGTTTCATGATATTGTGATAGTGTGGCATCTATTTGGATAGGATCTTATCCAAGTGGTGTAATGACATGATGAAAGATGAAAGAGTTCATGTTTGAGATGGTGGTCACCTTGGTTATTTTTGTAGGTATTTTGATGAAGCACATAAATTTTTTATAATGCATATTGGTTATAGGAATTGTTCCCTTGATGAACGAGATTACTTTGACCCCTTATGCAATATATACAAAAAGTGGGAGAATGATGAGAAAAAAGTGTTTTGTATGCCTTACATAATGCCTATAATGTAAAATGTAATATTTATTTGTAGTGTATCTAGGGAATCTAGGGATGTGTGCATCACATTGGTTAGCCATTCGTGGGGCTACTTTGTATGTTGTAGGTAGCATTGGGATAAATATTCTTGCACGTTGGGAAAATACTTAATATTGGAAAAAATTAGTACCAAAAAGAATATTGGTTAGATATTATTGGGGCTACTTTGTATGTAGTATATAACATTAAAATAAATATTTAATGTGTTTTATACATTGGGAGAATATATAATATTTGAAAAAATTACTACCAAATGGAAAAAATAGTACCAAAAAGTAAATAAGGGGACATGATTTTGTAAGTTCATGGTTTTAGAGGCACATGGTTTATATAATAACACTTAGTGGTTTCACACAAGTTTATTTTCTATAAAATCAAGCATATGAGTAGTTGTTGAAGTTGTTTGTCACAACATTTTCTTGTTGGATTAGGTTGGATTGAGAATCTCTTGTAATTTATATATGTGATGAGAGAAAATATGGATTAAGATGTGCAGTTACACGACTCTTATTTTCTTGTTCATGTATAGAGTGCAATTGGGGAAATTGCTATTTAGAAGCCTTGCATGGGGACTCTACAAGTGTATTGTAATCTATGCGATAATAAATAGAGTGTGAGTTATTTTGGAGGTTGGATTTTTACCTCATAAGGATTTTCTTAGGGTACATAAATTGTGTTACCTTGATGGTATTTTTGTACATGTATATCATGTAGAAGATAGCTTCACAATATTGGTAAGACCAATATAGTGAATGCCATCTCCTCTGTTTAACTTGTACAAACTAATTTGTAGATGATTTGGAATGCCATTTATAAACACCCTAATCCCCCTTTAGTGTATACTATCCAACCCCAATATCCACCCATATCATATTAATTAAATTATTCATTTTCCCTCTTAATACTATGTTAGGCCCATGAGGGGAAGAATAAAAATATATATTATTGCATATGAATTATGTGTGTTATGAAATGCTCATGATTTAATGATTGATTTTGTGAAGAGGAAGAAGGGAGATAATTTAAAATAGTTATGCATCTATCCATTTCTATAGATTGTTATTTTTTTGTTGTCACAAGAATTTTATCTTTGTAAAAAGGCACACCAAGATTGAAGAACAATGCCAAGTTTCAAGAAAAAAATGTGTCAAGTCAAATAAAGTTAATTTTGTGATAAAAAAAGAAGAAAGGATACATTGAGAAGAAATAAATAATTGTGCAATTTAAGTGAAAAAAACACCACTTTAATTCCGTGACAATTACAAAAGACAAATTCAAAATAGTCAAAATAGAGAGTTCTTGTAAAGCATTAAAAATTAGTGTTGAGAGAAGCACCTATTTGAAGAAACCAAACAAATTGAAATATCAAACATGCACCATGCATGGAGCAAAAGAATATGTTATACATGGGAATTTGAGGAGAATAAAATAAACAGTTGAAGAAATCCATTGAACCCTTACACTATATGAGTAGTTCAATGGTAATATATAAATGTGAAAATATGGATCCATTGAATTTTTTAAAGCTATATGGGAAATTAAATATTTATTTTAAATTTATAATTTACATAAAATAATTATATCGACAAAGTAGAATGTTTTATGGGTGATTAGGCATTAAAAATGTATTTTGCATCCTCGAATGTGGTATAGTTCAATCTTTGCACATGATTATATTTGTTGTTGTTAGTTTCAAATTAATAGTTAAATTGTAGATAATTATGTTGCAATTAGGTATAACTATGAACTATGTCTATTATATATCAACTAATTCTATTCTACCCAATTATTCAATGTGTTTAATAATGTTGATGTACAATTGAAGCTAGAAGCTAGTGTGGGTTGTTTGTGACATCTAGATGATGATGACCATGCCTAAATTGAATAATTTTACTACATGATAACTCACAATTTCAATTTTTCAATGAAAAAGGATTTTTGGGCTAATATATTATAGAATGGAATAGGTAACATTTATTTTTAAAAATTGCATATAAAGCACTTTTCTAAACAATTTTATGTAAAATGGTAAATTCTAGAGTAATATGGTTATTTTTGGGAGTAACAAGGGTGTAATTGATGTTATAAGGTGTTTATCAAATTATTTATTTTTTTACCTAAAATCATGTACACATTATATAATGATGGCATATTACCTCTAGAAATTCATGCAAGCGCAATAGATGAGGTAGAATTAATATTTAAATGTCAAAGATAATATAAATTGATGTTCATGCAATTTTGTAACCAATACATTTTATTGAGAAAGGAACATAATATGTTGTATATTGGTTAGAAAAAAACACAAAAGAAGGATGTTAAGCAAGATGTACATTCCTCTAGCATTTCAACAAAGTAGACTAAAAAATGTGACCAATCAAAGCCACAAAAGCACAAACCAATTGAGTCAAAAAATTCTACTTCACGTAAACCCATTATGAGAGTTTGGGAATTTTAAAAGTCAAATAGAGGAAAATATGATCTATGTTATCAATGTTTTGTTAGTTCTTATATCTAAAAATATTCTAAACCTATAAAATTTGAATAAGATGGCATATGAATAAATGTCATGTTGATTCTTCACCTATTGGTGATTCTTGTGTAGTTCAAAGATTGAATAAACCAAAATTAATATGTCCTAAGTCCAACAATATCCAAATTTGTTCTGATTGTGGATGTCAAGGTAATCTTTATAGTACTTTCTTTTATTTATACCCATGTTCTTCATGTGGTCAATATACTCAATTATTTTCATTATTTTCAAAAGGAAGTACAAAAACCTATGTTATGTGTTGCGAACCTTTCTTTGAACTAGTACCAATGAAGGCATAAAATGCTTCTTTAGATATTGTATTCATGACATCTTTGACAAAGATTGAGCCATATACTATAAATAAGGATATGCTGAGTATTGTTGAAGCTACTATTGGTGACAACAATGATGGTAATGTTGGTGATAATAATGATGTTCATAATAATGTTGGTAGTGATAATGTTATTGAGGATGATAATATTGGTTTGTCTCATCTTCTAAGCATTATGGATTCCCTTTATGCTCGAGATGAATTTGATTTGAATTCTGATGATGTTGGTCCTTATGCATTTCAATTATTTGAGGCTATGAAGATTAAGATGTTGCATCTTGTGTATTCAATATGGTATATATACTCTCTACTCTTACTCCATTAGTGAAACCTATTTGTTGGCATTTTCCTCTCTCATCTACCAAAGGGGAGAATCTCGTGTGTGTGTCAAATTTGAGTAGAGGCGTAATAGATTGACACCTTGTGATTGGTGTGGTAATTACACTTCAATATTATATTGCACCCAATGTGATTTATTTCATATATTATTTGATTGTAGATATTAGTGGTGGAAATTTGATGTGTAAATGTTCCTCCACAATGTATTGATTGCACCCAATGTGTGCTATTTTAGATATTATTTTCAATGATAACGTAGAGTATTGGCGACTACTCATATTGGCCACTAAATTTTGGTCATTTCTTTAAATTGTAGCATGGAAAAAAAAGTCCCAATTTAAGGTTGGTAAAAAAAATACTCATTATTAAAAATTGAAACCTATCAAAGTAACATGCCTATTATGAAAATTTGAGACTTGTCAAAGCAACAGGCTCATTATCAAATTTGAAAACTATCAAGGAAACAAGCTTAATATCAAAGTTTGAACCCTATCAAGGTAATATGCTTAGTTAAAACAAATTTAAGACCTATCATGGTAACATGCTTTTCTATGAAGCTTTAGATCAACCATCAAATATTCTCATCAAAGTGCTTGTCTAAGAGAAGTTTGAGAAGTTCAAAATATTCCTTGGTTTCATTTAACCCCTTTATATTAAGGGGGGATGTTAGCGTGTTAACCAGTAGGGTTAACACATTTAAATAGTTATGTGACAGTTAAACTATTCTTCTTTCTATAAAATAAGAATGTAAACATTCCTACGAAACACATAATTCATATGCAATTAAATATATTTCTATTATGCCTCTCCTAGGCCTAACATACTAGAGTAATATATTGAATTATATTTAAATAATTATTTAAGAAATTTTAATATGTATGCACATGATAAAGTATTAGTTTAGATGTGAATTCCCCTAGATCCTACCAAATAGACATAGAGCTAATAAACTCCCGTCAACCATGCAAAAAGTTTTATGCTTAGAAATTAAATACCTCATTGACCCCTATCCATACTATAAAGAATAGCAAACCTTGAAGGCTTAACAACTAACTTATCAAAAAGTAGACCATGAGATTGTAGGCCCTTCTAACTCTTATAATGATTAAAAACAACTAAACAGAATTAAGATCTTTCAAGGTTCATAGCCACGTAAATATTTTAAAACCCTTTTTCCATCTTATAATGAAATACAACACAAACTATACATTACCAAGAGTATCTTACTATTATGGATAATATACCTTGTGAATAATTGTTAATCAATTGAAGTTTTAACTATGGATTGGTTTTCAATTCGTTGTTAGGCAATTTTTGTACCAAGTATTTGGTTTTTTCAGTTTGAATATACCAACCATTTATTTTTGAATGATAATTTAATTGTTTACTCAACTAATCATTGATTTTATGAAGAAAAATGACTGCTTTCTTCCTCCTTACTAAAATTGCCTCAGGGTAATTCATCCATAGCCTACAATTCTGCAATATTTCATTCCTCCACCTAGTTAATGGCATATTTGCATTCTAAAAGCAAAGGGAAAATTCATGACTTATTACCAGCTCTATCAGGAAGGGATGAGCAGAAGAAGCTATGGCCATGGACACCAATATATCTCATGAGTTTCGTGCTTTCCTGGGGTGACCAGAAACCTCTCTTGATATTGTTGAAGATATTGTACTTAACATGTTCTAATATTTTATAAATGACAAGCACAGCTTTCAGAAACTAACAAATTAGTTGTGTAATACAATTGAAAAAAGCAAAAACAATAACTAACATTAGCAAAGATGATCTACATCTTATTTATAAGCACTGGATAATGACTAAAGAAAATGAAGTATTATTAGGTCACTATGAATGGACCATTCAACTGCACATACAGGTATTTTTAAGGCATCTGTTTATATAGAATGAAAGCATATCATGTTAATCCTACCAGTCCAGGAGGAGAAGAAAATATGGTGAACATCATTGTATTAGTCTACCGACAAAGAGAATCTTCTCTAAAGTTATTTCTCACCGAAACGGGTTGAAATAAACACTACATTTTCTCATTTTCCATGTAAGGAAAAAGCCAAAGCAAAGTGCATTTGCCACATGTAAAACAAAATCGCTCTTATGTAGACTGCAATTCACATCATAAAAGATGTGAAACACAACTTTAGACTTTTAGGTAAGTTGTCGTCGACAACACAGCTGTATTTTATCACTTCAATCATTAAGGAATCAATGTCCTAACTTGTCTTGTATCCCCAACTGTAAACAGTACATTTTCTTGCTATTAACATGAATATTTGGTTGAAACAGTGGTAAAAGACAGACACCTAATAATACAAACATTACCTTTATTGTTGCATATTCTCCACTGAGCTGATCTACCACTGTACTACTGTAGAAGATTTGGTCCTGGTAAATCTGCTGAAAACATATTGAATGATGATACCCACATTGCATTACTGTTGTTATTAGAATCTGATCCATCACTTGTTAATATACAAGGCACATTATAGCCATTGTATTCATCTGGATAAGATTTCATCAAAATGATATCTTCTTCAAGGGATACCTCTGCATTCTGAACTTGATTATTTGGCATTAACGATTGACTTGGGTCTTGACTACTGTCTGTCTTGCTATTTTCAGCTGCTGAATCGGTAAAGTTCTGTTTGGTTGCCTGAAATGGGGCAAGCTTTTCTTGCATAAGAGAGTTATAGTATTGTAGAGAACCTGGGCATTGAAGAAATGAATCACTGAAATCCATATGTTTGGGAAGACTATTGTTGATCATCACCTCCTCTGAAATAATGTCCCTTTGCAGAGTATCAAAAGTACTAGAGAGCTCGCTTAAACTCTGATTATCATGGTTATTAGCAACTTTTTTCTTGAGACAAGTGTTCCAGTAGTTTTTTATTTCACTATCTGTCCTTCCTGGCAAATACTTAGCTATCTGTGCCCATCTGCAACCCACAAAAAATCCACTTTTCATCAAAGGAAAAATATTAACATGAATGGGAAATATTATAAGGACTACTTTCGGTCTATAAAACGAATGGATGAGAAAATGTATATGATGCAAACCAAATTGCTTATTGAATTGTATTCAATTAAGGAGTTATCTAAAATCGCATTACTGAAGACGATAATATTTTTAATCTATTTTAAAGATAGCTTCTTGTATTAACTGTTTATGTTTTTTTGACTGTGTATGTTCTTGAATTAATGTTTGAGATATATTCAATGTATGTTTTTGAAATTATATCAACTGTATATAGTTTTTAATCAATGTTTCGTGTGATTACTAAGTTTCTGAAACGTGATTAAAAACATACACAATCAGAAGCCATAGCCATCTTTTAAATACAAGATTCGTGTGATTACTAAGTTTCTGAAATGTGTTAAAAAACATACACAGTCAGAAGTCATAGCCATCTTTTAAATACAAGATGATCTATAAATCACTGAGTGTGATCTGAAACATCAATTCAAAAATATACACAATCACAAACTATCTTTTCCATCTTATAAATACAAGATGGACTGTGAAAAACTCATACAAGATAAACTATGGAAAATTCATACACGATACAAGATGAACTGTGGAAAACTCATGTACCAACTATAATATAACAATGTTTCTTTATATTTAGAATTAAAATTCCCAAACCCACAATCTTTCTTCAAGTGAAAATGAGATCCAATTAATTACCTATTGTCCATGATTTTATGAAGAAAAATGATGGTGCTCTCTTCCCCCATACTAAAATTGCCTCGTTTAATCCCCGGCCTTAAGTAATTCATCCATCTTAGCCTACAACTCTTGCCACAACGCTGCAGCCCTGCAATGTTTCAATCCTCCACCTAAGTAATGTCACATCTGCAATCTAAAATCAAAGGACAAAATGATGAGTAAATTACCAGCTCTATCAGGAAGGGATGACCAGCAGCCATGGCCATGAACACTAATATATCTCATGAGTTTTCTGTCTTCCTCGGGTGACCAAAAGCCTCTCCTTATTGCCTGCTTTCTGCAGCAAGTGTGCTCCACTCTGGCTCTCATTTTGTTTCTTCAGCAGATTACTTGGACCCATATGAAATATATAAAGCTGTGTATTGTTAAATTGAATTACTATTTCGATTCCTTTACCAATAAGTAACAAATTTAGGGGACCTTATCTTTCTCTATCCCATGGAGGAAGGGCTACTCACAGACATAGCATCCGACCCAATGGGCCCAAAATGTTTTAATTAGCAAAGCATAATGTAAATAATACTCAAAACTTATATTTGAGCTGTAGCTCCAGTAGATATCTATAGAAAGGCAAAAGGAACATTTACATTCTTGAAAGAAAGTGAATGCCATGCTCTTAAGAGACCACCCACATCGCAATTATTTGAGAGGTCACAACGTAAAAAGTATGCCAGTTTTTCAGTGGAATGTGATTTTAGGGTGAGAAGAGGCCTCAATGGCGTGGCAGCTAGGTAGGAGGTCTTTACCATCTGTCCCTTTTAGAAAGTACCCATGTGTCTCATCTTTAAGCAATCTATGCAAGGTTACAAATTTGGTGAACGTTCAAGATATCTACTGCACGTTTTTGTACTAACTGCTGCCCTTCAAAGAGATTCACTGCACAGACAACAATGTGTCTAAGATTTTATTCTACCAAGTTTAAACAATTTGAAATTTAAGTGTCTTAGGCTTTTGAAAGTCATTTATTTTCTCTTGTTCTTGTTGCAAGGTAATCTTAGGTTTTACCATTTGAGGAAACCTATAACATCCTTTGCACCTAAAGGGATTTAATATATGTGTTGGACCACTTACTATTAGAGGAAATCTATAATATCCTTTGCATCTAAAGGGATTTAATATATGTGTTGGACCACTTACTATTAGAGGAAACCTATAACATCCTTTGCACCTAAAGGGAATGCATTAAATATGCATTGGACCACTCAAGAGTCCATTTTTAGTGTGGACCATTCAAGGTAATATTAGAATCATTATTATTTTAATATTATTTTTAACGTTTTAGAGATGGTGTAAATTTGAAATTGATGTTGAATTGTGTCTATAATATAATAGATAACTTTTATAATATTACAGTAATTTTTTACAGTTTTATTATTATTATTTTTTTTCATTTATAGTCATCTAAAGAATTTTAATGATTTTTTCGTTTTATTTTAAAGGTTGTGTATAGAAAAAATAAATTCATAGTAATCAATCTATGTATATTGGCACATAGCTTCACTAAATATAATTGAACAATTATGTTGTCCTCCCTAATTTCTAAACACAAATGCTTCAAGTTGTGAGGATGTTTCTTCATTTACTTTTCTATTGAACATACATAAAAAGATGATTCCTATTAAAACAAGGTATGTCATGCACAAATTACTTCCTAGTGGAATCAAGTATCCAAGAGAACTTTTCAATTTATATAATTTTGCATGATTCTCACTAATGCAATCATGGATACACGGTTTAATGAAAATCAATCTAAACATATAGCACAAACACATAAATTAAAACCATCTGGAAGAGGACAAGGAAAAAAGCAAGAATGAGGACCAAGGAATATCGAAGAGGACCCGTGCCAACCTTAAGAGGAAAGCGCCTCCTACTACCCAGATGGTCCAGATCTTAAAGAGGGGGGTTTAGGAAATGAACGACATGGAAGCTGAGATAGCGGAAATTTTAAAGTCCCAAGTTTAGTCGTTGCTGGCATTTTGTCTGGTCTTTTTGGGTCTTTTTTGTGGCCCTTGTTGGCTTTTTCTGGTGGCTATGGCTTTGTCTTTTTTTTGTCCTCTATACAGCCTCTCCATTTATAGGGTCTTTGACGATCTTTTCTTTTGTTTGTAAACTTTGTGGTTTCGGGTCCTTGTAAAACCCGTTTTTTCCTCTTTCAAAAATACATAAATTAAAACCCAATGCAAAAACACACAATAGAAGCTTAATTCTTAGAGAAGAATGAATAACAAGGTAGCACACAATAATATATTACGTGTATATTTATATGACAAAAAATACAATAGCTCCATACACACTATGATTGTATAAAAAAAATCACATGGAAAAATTCATAGCCAGTTTTGATGTAGAAAATATTCAATCTACTCTATCTCCCTTCATCATTGCTTTTCCTTAATTGATTTTCCATCTTTTTTATATGATGCTTTGATGTAGTAATATCATGTTGATCACAATTGTGTTATTATGCCCCATAAACCTTATTGAGACCAATACACATTGACAACCTTAAAATTTGAAGTGAAATTGAAACACATTAGCACATAGTCTAAATGAGGCCCATGTTTACAAGAGGAACATGCTACAACTTACAATAAGCAACAAATTCGTAAACTCAAGCATGTGTATATATTTCCCCCTTAAGATATGTTGATCACATTTGGAAGGATTCAACAATAATATGTTGTATAACAAATGAATGATGACTAATACTAACCTAGTTTAAACAACCAAAGGATTGTGACAATAAAAATGAATTTGGTGCTGGAATAATATATGTGCATCAAGAAATAAAATTTACAAAAGATAAACAAATATTTTAAAAAAATTGAATGACACAAGATTACACAACCCCTAAGATGCTCTTGCATCAAACACCTCACATAACAAAATTTTGAGCCAAGTGCTCAAAAGTAAGGAAGTGAGTGAGATTGCTTTGGCCACCTAAGTCAACCTACTTCTTCTAGTCCCTTCCTTTTCCATCTAACCATTTATACAAGTTGGGTGAAAAAACAATAGTGTGTCCCACTTTTTAGCATTATTATTTCACCAAAATCAATAATTTTTATCATTGAAGACTTTGTGTTAATTATATTGAACAAATTATCAATAATTTAAAAATGTTGTAAACTAAATTTTGTGGCATTTTTTTATGTAGATTCCTTTTAATTTTTATGAATTTTTAAAAGTTATTTCTATAATTTTAGTTATTCTTCAATAATAATAAAAAAATCATACTATATTGTTTATTGACATACTATCACAATGCATGTAACTCTAATATTTAATGTGAAAATACTAAATTTGGCACTTTTGTTTTGGAAATTTTATTTATTATTACTATTTTAATTAGTACCAATAGAAAATCTAGAAATATATTCTATTGTAATGCATTTCTCTATGTCTGTATACTGAAATTATTGTTATTAAATATTCATTGAAAAAAGACATTGTGTGGAATGAAACATATCATTTTTTAGATCTTTTGACATATTTTGTTATTTTTCCTAGATTCTTTTTTAAATAGAACTACTTTGATTATAAAATTAAAAATATATTAGTAAAATTAATAAATAAATTATATTTTTTAGAAAAATTACACTAAGGGACGTGTACCTTTAAAATATCATCTATGGATAACTTTGTTTGGCCCCAAAAATATGAGGTGAATCGACTTTATTGTTAGCATTTTGATAGGGGCAAAGGAAATTATATTAGGGGCTCCCAAAAGCAGGGTTCAATCTAAGGGACAATAATATAACCCCATTGGCTTAGAGATAACTCAACCCCTTAAATTAAACCCCTAATATATTTTAACAAAAAATATGATTTCAAGAAGAAATTATGGTTGATACACAAGTGAGACACACTATTGTGTTTTATCCCTCTTTATACTCCTTTCTTAAATTTTTATAGAATACACACTATAGCATCATAAATTGTACTCCCTTAAGGTGAAAATACAATTTCATGCTCTATTTGTGATGCAGGAGCATCCCGAGCGAACAAGCTATCCACATCACCCAAAAAAAATTCCAAGTTTGGTTTTTAGTTTTGATTCTGGTTTGGTGGTCATTGGCATCTCTCGACATTACAAAACTTCAAAGTTAGTCTAGGGAATTGTAAGAATCAAACTTTCATCAGTTTGCAGTTTCGACACTCCGTAGGCAGTTTTATGAAATTTATTCCTAACAATTCATAAGAGCTAGGGTAGAATCCTTCTGCAGAGGCATTCTTGGAGGTACCATGTCGAATATGCAAAAATAATCAAAGTCATATTTTTCACTATTTGGGAGAAATTAATGTCGAAAATTTGCATTGTTAATGTCAAAAGTGTGTGGCCGGATTACCAAAAGTTTAAATTTTAAAAATTTATGATGAATGGAGTGAAATCCTTTTTTTAAAGGACTTGAGGGGGCCATAACACATGTTTGGGAAATTTTTTAGATGAAACGGAGAATTTTGAATTTTTCCGCTTGCCGACACCCAATTTCATGCATTGTTGTGGTCACATCAATTAATTTTCTCCAGAATTATTTGTGCATCTTCAAAGTGTTTTAAAGTGTTAAGGGAGGTGTATGGTTAATGGTAATTATTATATATATATCAAATTCATTGTGTTGATTGACCTCCAAATCAAAAAGAAGAGATAATTGGTTTTGTGTGGAAGAAGAAAATGCAAAATTTTGAGAAGAGGAAAGGACAAGTCATAGTTCATAGAAGAACAAAGAGAAATATAAAATAAATAAATAAGAAAGTGCAGGCTACGTGCAAGAGAAAATAAGCTAAGGCTGCTCATAGAGAGGAAATGATGAGGGGTTGCTATGCCCATTCCTATTAAAATTTTATAATGCATAGTGGATAAAATATAAGGGGCAACGTGGGGAGCATAGTAAATGGGTGTTGCATAGGAAAGAAGAATTTAGAATGGGTTGCAAACGAATAAAAAATGGGACATTTAAGTTTCAGATAGATGTTTAAGAGTGTAGAGGATGGTTGTGGGTATAGAGAGGAGTGATTGTTATAAGAAAATAAAATTAGAGGCTGCAAATTATAGTAGACAAGTGTGTATGCAAAAAGATTAGAATGGAATTGAGCATATGTGAGAAAAGAAGTAACGAATGTAAGAATTGTAAGTAAAATTTCATTGAAGAAATAAAATCATTTGTCTTTCGAAGAGTTGTGTAAATTTGAATTGATTTATTTGACAAATGGAATTGTCAATTAAATTGTAAATTCTATACTGAAGTAATTTGTTAAAGGAATTAAATATGCAATAATGGTGTGTTGCAATCTACCTTTTGAGTGAATTTTTAATTCGAGGCAAAGAAATTTCCAGTGTAATAGTAGAGGGAGTACCTTGCGTCAATTGGTATTAGAGTAGGTAGTCTTGAGAGTGGAGAGGATCCACCAAGACCCGTGGGTGTTGTGTGAACAAATCGCCGACCAGGAGGAAGTTCACACTTAGAAGAAAGTGTGTGAAGTGATTGAGAAGAAGTTTGAGAGGGTTGTTGCAGGTAGAGGAGTCCTGAGTAGCGGAGAGCTTGAAGTTGCAGAGGAATTTGTTTTGAGAATTATGAAATATTACAAGAGGTGAGATTGTAGTAGGCAAGACAGGTTGGGTCATGAGGAGACCCGTGTAGATACTGTTTTGGGAGTAGTATTGGGAGAATGTGGAGGATGAAATGATTGTAGTGATGAGAAAGATGGTTTGAGGAAAAGTGGAAAAGAGTGTTGGAAAGAGTGAGAGGAAAGTGGTGAAGAGGAGTGAGATGAAGAAAGAGGACAATGGAAAAGAGTATTGTAGCCTAAGTTGGATGGAGAAAGATGAGAGAGCAACCCCTACAGAAGAAGTTGCAGTGGAGACATACCATGAGGAATACATGATGAGAGAAGAAGAAAGGACTGAGGTGAGCAACAAAGATCTCACAACAGATGGAAAAGGTGAATAAGATTTAATATCGCAACTGTTGGTGATTGAGGAAGAATGGATGATGAAGTCAGTTGGTGCAGTGAAGAGAAAAAATTTGTAGCTAATGAGGAGGTGGAAGATTTTGCAGTGAAATTTGATGTTGTGAATAATAGTGGTCCAAAATTTGACAAATAGATAGGTGAAGATGAAGATGATTTCTTGTTGAAAGAAGAGATGAAAAGAATCAACAAGTTTTTGGAAGGAGAATTGATGGAAAAACATGAAGAGGAGTTTGAAAAAATTGTCGTTGGAGGTGAAAAGATGGATGTTGTGCAACAAAGAATGAGGAAAAAGATGTTGGGAAAGTGAATAAGAATGAGGTAAATTTTAATTTTGAAATTAGTTGTAATGATTCTATACCTTCTTTTGTGAGAGTAGAAGAGGATGTCAAGCAAGAAGAGTGCATGTGCAAATGGAAACTTTTAATTTGCATGGAGTAGTAATTATAGATTTGTATAAGGATGTAGCAGATTTTGATTGTTATTTGGATAATACATATTTGCATGTAGAAGTTGTAGATGATGGTGTAGGAGGAACTTGGTGGAGGTGGCCAATTTGTGGTGGGTTGAATCCCACAAGAGTAGAGAGGAGAATGTATGGTATTAGGAGGAGAAGGATGGTACATGGTGGATACAAATCCACGAGAGGAGAGAAGAATGGAGTGAAAATTTGTTAGAGGAGGAGGTTGCTTGTTCCAACTAATAGTTGGAAAAGGAGAAAGAAGAATCAATTGTAGGTACCAAATTTAGTGATGGAGTTTACTGAGGATTGCTTGCAATCTAAAAGGGTGGTACTACCACTCAACTCCATTTTGTGAATCCATATTCACAAAAAATTTCCTACCTCGGATGTTTGATGTAGGAGCATGCAAGGTGTAAGAGAAACCTTGCATAACCAAAAATAATGCTATTTTATTTTTGTTTATTTTTAATAAGGTCTTAGGGTTATGAAAATAAATATTTTTAATTTGCAACTTTGTAATTTTCCTTGTGGCAAAATTGTAAATGTAATTTTGGAAGAGTTATGCTTCGATAAATATTTCAAAGGAATAAATGGGGGAATATTCAATTTGGGCATCCCATTTCTAGGTGGGGACCACTTGGTATGCATGTTCTTACATGTTCAATTACATATTTTGCAGGAATTTTCATGTTGGGGCCACTTGCTTTGTATGTTGTTGCATGTTTGTATTTGGAGCCATCGTAGCCACCAAAAATCAATGGAGGTGTCATAGTTGACCAAATTTGATTGGCCATGGTTAAGGTGCCCATGTGAATTCCATGTGAGATGGGGAGATGTCAGATTGAAGAAAGGATTTGAAGACTTTGCAGATTTATATTTGCATATAAGCCCATATTTTTGGGAGTTAGTGAGCTCCACATTTTGGAAGATAGTGAGATAGAGAAGTTTGTGTGAAGGGAGCTTGAGAGATTCAACTGAAGGAAGGTTGAAAGAGACCAAGAATAATTTTTTTTGTAGGTTTGAAGTTGTACTACTGTAGAAAGAAGATTCGTGATTTCATGGTTTGATTACAACAATGATTTCTAATGAAGATTGTCGGCTAAAGGAGCTAGAATTGGGTGAAAGAGGATAGCTTGCAGGAGACCATTCCACATTTTATCTTTGTTGTTATACAACAGATTTATTTCAGTTTTTTAATGGTTTTTCATTAGCCTATGTGGTTGCAAAATAATGTACTTTAGTTATGCTTTGTTGTTGTATCAATTCATGAGTTTTTGAATGAGAAACATGAGACCTTACTTGTAGATTTTTGGTGTTGATTTAAACAATTTTTTAAGTTACATTTTCAGATTGTTGTGAGTATGTGAGCGAGGGTTGGATTTCCCTTCATCATCCATTCTCTTTCTCACAAACTTCATTCCCAAGCTTCTATTTGGCCATTTTCTGTGTGGGGCTTGGATCTTATTGGTAAAATTTCTCCTCCATCTCAAGGAGACAATTTATTATTATAGCTACAAATTATTTCATGAAGTGGGTTGAAGTGGTTCCACTTTACTCCATGATGAATGGATTTATTTGTTTCTTTATATTGGATAATATTATTGTTACCTATATTTTCTACTAGCCCAAACAGGTGATGTTGTTCATGTTTTACAAGTAAAAATAAGGTAAATTTTTAACTTTTATATGTAACATTCATTGTGCATAAAGAAATATCAGAAGACTACAATACTACATTTCCTCATGCAGATGCATATTATAACATAACATAGGAAAAAGTGCACAATCTTTCTAAAATGTAGTCTTTATTGATAATGATAAGTGTATAATGTCCCTCACAAGTTGAGGGACTGGCTATTTTAATGCATATAAAGTAAAAACTATGCATTTATAGATACAAATAAAAAGAATGCACATAAAGAGAAGGGGGAGCCACCATTTTCTGAATGACGAATCCCAATTGCCTTGTCCTGCATCATCTTCAGTCTCTCCCACTTGTCCTGCTTCCAGTTGTTGTTTGCCCCTACTGCTCCTAAGTTCCTTGCATATATAAGAAGAGTGTTGTTAGAGAAATGAAGGGTCACCAATCAAAATATGTGCAAACATCCATAAACATATAATCTGATCTTCATAAGCATTAAAATAGATAGCATACCATAGATGTCCAAGAAAACAAAAGAGTTATCAAACACATCTATCATATGCTCTGTTTATCTAATGTGTTTTCTCCTTGTGCAGATATAGGACAGATCTTTGTTACTGTTTTGTTTTAGTTGATTACAACATGTGGAGTAAAATGTGGCTCCCATGAGGCTTGAGCCCAACATGTTGCTCTCTTATGTTTTAGGAGGGATGGGAAATTGAGCAACTTGATCAAATCAATGATAAACCTATTCTTGATGCATTAAATCAATATGGAATCATACCAATTGATCAACTTTCATTATCAGATTCAAAATATGCAACAAAATAGTGTGAGTTATCAAGAAAGATTACTCTTCATCTTTTCACAATGAATCAAACAATAGGCTGCCATCATGCCAATCAAAGGGGTAGTCATTTCTTGATGCAAAGCATCTACCAAAACCAACAAACCATCAAGGGTACTGCTGACCCTAAACACAAAACATGAGAAGATCAGTTAGCAAATCACAAGATCCATCAAATTCACTTGCCATTCACAAGGCTACCAAACACCAATTCACCACATCAATATTCCAAATTCTCACTAAACCTTAAACATCCTCATATAGACTGTACCACAACAAAAACCTGATTAGAAACACTGAACCAATCAATTCTTTCATTATTCACTAAATTACTCCTCATTACATCTTGTCTCAATAAGGAAAAAAGACAACAAACTACCAATCCTCACTCCTAACTTTTATCAGTCTCAAGTTCACTCCAAACAACAATATTTTGACATGATCAATACCACAAAACTCACCGTAAACCCTAGTTACCTCATTCCTCCCAATGTACACACCAAGACAATCAATTTACACCTTGAGTCCACATCACTCAAAGCACCAAAACAACAAGTTTAGCCTCAAGACTTCTCCCAAACCATTAAAACATCTTTAACATCATTAGTTAGACAAATTCAAACCAATATCCATCACTTACATCATTGTTCCATCAAAATCTCAGTTTCTTGCATTCAAATACCAATATTCTAGTAGTATTGCAACATTGCTAAAATAGGCATAATTTCCAACCCACTTTGAATCTTCAAAAAATAAACACACCTTTAGGAACCCATTTTAGTCTACACTAACATACTTCTAGAGAAATTGCACTTATTTTGGAAAATATATGAGAACCAATAGACCGTTCGCTAATAAATGCATCAAATTAGGTCAAAATTACAAAGGAAGTGTCATTCAATCACCTTCAAAACAAAAAATAGCTCTAAACAATTTTTAAACTAGTCTCAAAACTTCAAATTCAACCACTTTTAGGGACTGAAAGGTCCAACAAAGCACTAAACAATAATACCCTTGATTGTAGGCTTAACAATGTTTAAAAGAGTGAGGGTTTGAAGGAAATGTATATTCCAAACCTCCAAATGCCCTGCCACTGCCTCAATCACCTTAAAAAAGGTCTGCACTAGCCAAATGAACATTCTTCTAACCTTTTCCATTATTATTTATTCAAACCCTAGACTATAGCATCAATTAATACATGAAAATCACTGAATTTTCCCCTGTAGCAGCAACAAACTCCATATTCTTGTCTTCCATGTTCCTGTCAACACACACAATACTTAAAGCATAATAAATACACTCTAAACAATCCATCCCACCATTCTACTAAACCTACAATGGTGGGATGGGGAATATAATCCTCACAAGACTCTCAAAACCCTTGACTGGGTTTCCAGGAAGACCACAAAAACATGGCCTCTAAATCTGATGGAAACCTTTCAAAACACCTTTAATTAATTGCTAACACCCTGCACTAAGAAACAAAACAAATATATAGCTTATCGTATGTTGTACAGTCTATACAAGGACTGGATCAAGAGAATAAAACACTGTAAATACAGGAAACAGGGAACTTTATTTAGTAAAATGTTTCAAGAATACAAAATCCGCCTCTTTCTCGCCCTTTACAATAATTTATAGAGAGGTTCCCAATAGTTACTAACTGCCCTATCAACTTCCTTTACCGACCAACAACCTTTCCTATCATATGACTCTACAACTTCCTCTTGCAATTTTACATTTTTACATCCTTTGCAACCTTTAGCATTTTTTGCAAATTGGCTTGACTCACCTCCTAGTGACCTAATGGACACTCAAACACATTGGAATAGGTCTTCACATGACCTTTTACATACATTTCATGGTATAAATTCAAAATTTTACAAAATTCTCAATTGGAAGCATAAAATGTATAAGGTGCTCCTACACCATTTCTTCTTGGAAATCTTACTCTATTGGATATGTCTTTCAATCTTCTTAAGTGGATTCAAAGTCCATTTAAATAGTAATATTAGTTGTATTTCATTGTCATCATTTTCAAGGAGTTGGTAAAGAAGGGAACAAGAACAAGGACATCAATCATTCAAAGATGAAACAATTTGTCTCTTCCCAAGAAACAGATGATTTCTGTGATAATGGTGAAAACTGAAGCACAGATGCATCAAGTTCAATTATGGATAATCACATAGTTTCAAAGAGGAACTATCAAGCATTGTCCAAGTACAATCCATAATCCATGAAGCTACAAGGGACAGTCTTTACATTTAAAAGAGGAGCAGAAGCTGAGCTTGAAAGGTTAAAGGCAGTGACCTCCATAAGAGTGATTCACAACTACACAATGATGCAGATGAAAGCCTTCATGATTGGTACATTTTAAAATGAAGAGATACATTGTAAGTTAAACATGCAGCCATTGAAGGATAGTTAAAATACCCTTAAAGGGATGTCATACAAACATGCAATGTGAAATTCAATGAAGGTAGCCAAAAGAGACCCAAAATTTCTATGCAAGATCAAAAGACAATATGATTTTTTGTATGTTTCTCACCTTTTCATTGTCCATACAATGACCATTGAAGGATTAGTTTTCAATCATGAATTCAAGGTCAATGCTACTGAAGTGCATATGAAGAACAAAGTGCATTCATGATTTTTTTCTTGCATTCCAATGGAGCAGCCATCCACGTTAAGAATAGTCACAACAATCTTAATGCATGAAGGGAATGATCATGACAGTCAGCAAAGGAGTGAGCTTTTGAAAGCATTGGAAAGAGATACCAACATCATGAGAGAAGAGCCAAAAGGCTATATCAAAGAAACAGAATCACTTAAATAAGCAACTATGATGATCTATTGCTTTGTTTCTGTAGAAATCCTAGTTCTAACTTCACAGACAGTGCATACAAACATAGTGTTTCTAGGTGGGAGTTCAAGCAGCACAAGGTGAGAAATATAGTGTCATAAAAGCATCATATCATGGAAAGATGGAAGAGCATCATGAACAGAATGCCAAAGAAGTGGAGCATAAGAATAAATCTGTACATATTCAAAATCTAAGTGATCACTTTCAGTGGAGGCTACATGATCTAGAAAATGAGAATGGGAAATGTGTAAGTAAAGCTAATCTATTGTAAAATGCTCTGAAAAATAGCCTTTAAAGAGTTAAATATTTTGAAAGAAACAATGGAAAAGATGCAATTATGATAGATGTTTTAAACATGCAAGTAAGCAAATTATAGCAAGAGTTAAAATCATCTGAAAAATTACACAATACACAACTTACCTCTTTCTAGAATCAAGTGACGAAGCTTCAAGATCATTGAACTTGAAGCAATTAGCAACTAAGGAAGGTGTCATATGCAATAAATAATTCAACTTTTAGGTGGGTTTTTAATCACATCTTGCTGGAAGGAAACATACCTAGGGTTTTGAAAAAAATGAACATGTCATATTCAAAAAATAGATGCACCTAGAATCTAGGTATTGAAACCCTTAGCCTAGAATAAAAGTTTTTATAGATGTTTCCTTTATTTCTTTTGCAAAAATAGTGATATGAAGGCCAAAAAGCCGTGAGCAAAGTTTTAGATCAATTTATTTAAGTAAAGAATGAAACTCAAAAAATATAATGAATGGGGCTTAAAGGGCACGAGTTTTTGGAAAACCCTGAAAGGATAAGCCTTCTCTGTACAAAAAATGCAAACCCTCCTTAAGAAAATAGAGGCATACATAATGAAATGAGAAATCTAGTGAACTTTTGCAAAGGAATAAAAACAAGTTGTGCCTTCATGGCCATAGCCTGAAGAAGCAATTTTCTTCAAAAAATGCAAAAACCCATCTGGGGTTTGTCTCAAAATGACGAATACAGAATAGTAGAGGAGTCTTTGAGCTTGAATCAAGCTTGTATTCTCAAAAAATAAAGTAATAATGCATAGTTTTCTTCATAAAATGGAGCATAGGTTTTGTATACCCAGAAAAGCATAAGGCACAAAATAAATCTGAAAACCCAATTTATATGCCACTGCCTATGAGTCTTTTCCTTTCACAAATGACCAAACCCGTGAGGGTTTTTTTTTACAAGAAAGTTTACATACAATGGAACAAGGAAAATACCTGCAACAAGTATGGTCACAGCCATGAGAAATTTTTGAAACACACAGAGAAAAACTAAATGTTTCCACCATTTTTTTTTTCTATGTGGAGGGAGCTCAAAATGAGCTTTAATTTGCAAAATACAAAAGAGAAAAGCTAGGTATACACCAACAAAGAGCTTACTTGAGCTTGATATTGCTTGTTTTTCATTAAATATGCAAGTTTTTCACCATGATAAACCTCCATGAAGCTTCATAAACCTCAACAATGGAAGCCAAAGGAAAGCAAATATTTCACAGATCATGAAAGCAAGAGAAGAATGCATTAGGAAAACTATAGAGTCTATGGCCTGGAGATCTCAACACTCTGTGAAATGGAGTGAAAATATCACCAAATGAACAAAAGATGACTTTCCATCAAGTTGTAGAGGGATGTCGACTCAAAGCATGGAGGAATCAAGTGGAAATACAATGGAGAACGCTCAAACCCTAGTTCCCCATGGTGGCCGACTACATAACTCTTTTCTTCTAAAGTTACCAAGTGAAAATGATGAGCAAAATTTGGGATAGAGGTCGGTTTTGACCTTAGGGTTTCTCAAGTTCCCTAATTCGAATGTGTTTTTTATCACATTCTTTTAAAATAAAATTCTTTGGTTAATACCCTTCATGCCATTAAATCTTTTCCACATTCTACACACCTAAGCAATGTCAATGCCTTAGTTATTTTTATGACTTTATCATATGTGCCTTAGTGAATTTTCATGTCCCCTTGAAAATTGCAAGTCTTTCAATACTTAAGACTTTGTTTTCAGCCTCTCATCACTTTGCATGCAAGTCTTTCAAGACTTACGTCATTGCATTAGGCCGAGCTTTGTTTTCTATTTTGCATTGGTTTTAAAATGTGTGACATTTTAATTAAGTGGTATTTTATAAATCACTTAATTATGAATGCTATTTCAAATAAAAAATAATGGTGAGTTATGCTTTATAAATACCTTAAGGGAGATTTAGTCAGCTTTCATTCTCTCACAAGCATTTAGGGGTGGTTGAGACAATTGTTGTCATTTTGCATTTATTTTGAAATGTAAAACATTTTGATTAAGTGATGTATAATAAGCCACTTAGTAAAAGTGTTATTCAAATGTAGAATGGGGAGTATTATGCCTTTGCAAACACACCAAAAGTGTGGGTCAAACAATTTGAAGACATGTTTGAACAAAAATGATGACTCATGCCAAGCTTGTGCCAGACATGTGGGCAGTTTGGAGATTGACCAACATGTGGAAATGGTGTGTGAGTTTTATCTTTGTCTGTTTTGGAGGGAAAGGTGACCATTTAGAGGCAGTTTTGTCATGCTTTTAGTATGACTTGGGTCTTGGCTTGACTTTTCTCCATTTGCATGGTATTTTGGAGGAGTTTTAGAAGGTTCTTTTTTGGCCTTTCTGCTGCATCCGACTTGGAGTTTCTAGAAAGACATGTGTGGGTTAGTTGTTTGAATATTTGCATTTAAGTAACTTCAAACAGAGTTGTTGAAGTTAGTTCTTTGTTTCCAACAGTGTGGTAGCTTATTTTTTGGAGTTATCTTTTCAGTAGGAGAAGATTGTAACTCTTTTGATAGATTTGTATACCAGCGAGTACCTTGGATATCAATGATATTGAATATTTTTCCTTCTCATTTCATGTTTTATAGTGTGCATCTAGTGATTGATCAAGTTACTTGTGAAATTTAGCTTTTCCTTGTAAAATTGTCTTATGTTAAGCACCTTTTTTCATAAAAGTGTGTTGTTGCAGGTTATAAGTTGTGTTGTAAAATGCAAATGTTTTTTTAGTTGTGAAATTCTCTTTCCTTCTAGGAGCTTAGCTTTTAAACCTTCCTATAAAACACTTATGCAAGAATGCATACAGAATGATTTGTGTGAGCCAAGATTTGTCATTGTTTGGAACTGTGTGCAAGATATTTGTAGGTCTTAGTTAGTACTTGGTGTATCACCTTTTAATGCTTTCAGTTAAGTTTCATTTTCATGTTTCTCTCTTACTCTTTCCTCAGGAAATCATTAGATTAGTAGTAGTTTAGGTGACATCAATTAGGAGCCAACCTTATTCGGAGGTCCACTCTAAGCTTAGGTGACCCACAGCCTAGGAGTGTTCCCATGTTGCTCCAAATTTGTTGAGTTCTACAACTTGGCAGGGGTGCAAATTTGAAGAGTTAACAGTTTTTGGCACACCCGATGGGATTGTTCTAATCAGGACAATTTAGAAAATATATGTGTTTTGCTGGTTTTGATATGCAACCAATATTTTTGAAGCCTTTGAGAGGTTAAATCTACATATCTGGTGATTCTGAGTGTGGAAAGTAGCAGAAAAACCATTGTTGCAAACAACTTATGAAAAAAATCCAGAAAAGAGGAAGTTTTGTTCCTTTGGAATACTTGCAACCGTCACCACCTAGGAGAAGAGGCAGACCAACAAAAAGAGTTGTTGTTTCATCAAGAAAAATAGTTTCAACTCCACCTACAGTGAGATTTTCAAATCCTCCTATGAGACAACAAACCTTGGTTCCACCAATGGCAGTTCAAAGGAATCAAGCTTTTGTTACTTTTAATGGAGGAAGCCTACTGCAAATAGCCCAACATGATTATATTCCCATGGATTCCCTTAATATTATTCCATATTTTTTAGGTGAGGATCAAACTACACCATTTCAGCACATCAAATATGTATCAAATCTATGTTCATTGCATCATATAACACAAGAAAGTGTTGCTTTGAGGCTGCTAGGAACATCTTTTAAGGAGGAGGCACTTCAATGGTTCAGGGGTTTAGCAGTTAACTCCATTAGAACATGGGATGAACTAGGTGAAGTTTTATGCAAGCAGTTTGAAGATAAGTATGACAACTTGTCATTAGTGGAGTATCTTACCACTATCAAGAGATCTCCCCATGAATGGATGATGGACTTCAACTTCCGTTTCCAAAGAACATGGGATAGAATTCCAAAAACCACAAGGCCTCCAGCTAAGTATGCTTTTCTTTACTTTTTAAGAGCCTTAAATAGTGAAATTGTTGTTATGATATAGTTAATGGGTGGAAACACATTGCCATTATCTTATGACATAGTTGTAAGAGCTGAAAATAACCTCATACATTCTGGAAGAATTTCTCCTAGGCCTCCTATGCCCATATTCCCTGATATACAACATCCTATGACCTTGCCTTCCCAAGCCCATCTCAAGAATTACAAGAGATAAAGAACAATCAACAAAAAATTCAGAGCATACTTCATACTTTTGGAAATGAGCTTGTGAGTATCAAAAAGCAACAATTCCAAGGTTTTAAGCCTTACCAACCTCAAAACCAAGGTCAAAGTCAACCATATCAAGCTAACAAGTAGCCATATCAGGGAAATTACCAAGGTGTAAGGCAAAATCTTAATCCAAGGCCTTTTCATCCATACAATCTAGTTCCAATCAGTGCAACTAGAGACCTTGTACCTGTCTAGAATAACTTTGCAGTAGATTATGAGTGGTTCTTTCCTTGCAACCAACCCCATAACCAAGCTATGTGTTCAAATGGGGTTATCAATCAAGCATTGATGGTACAAATGTGTCAAGTGTGCAGAACGTATCTAATGGTGAATCTCCACAACAATAGGATCTCCCTACAAGTGATACAACTCTCTTGAATTGGCAAGGAGAGGAATTTTGTTGAGTGAATAGTGACAGTTCTCCAATAGCAACCAATACTCGAGCCAAGAAGAGGGATTTTGAAATTGGACAAACAAAAAATAAGGAAAAGGAAGCTATTGTCCCATCAAATCCTCAAGTAACACACATTTTACAAAGGAATCTACAAGGCACCAGTAGTGAACAACTTGGGAACCAACCCTAGGTAATCAGCCCACTTGCAGCCATACACTGTTGTTGCAAGGACCCATCAAAAGGTAAATATTGTTGCACCCTTTAACATTATTGAATCCATGAAGAAAATGAATGTAACCATGACAATGTGGGATTCTTTATACATCCCAAGTCAAAAGGATTTATTGCAATCTGCCTTAACTAATTTAAGTGTTTCAAGTGATGTTCCAGTAGGTCAAGTCAAAGTTGTTCTTACAAATACACCTCAAGACAACAATAAACAGCTAGGTAAAGATGTCAAACCTCCCCCATTTTATGTTTCTTTGATAATAGGGGATAATTTGGTTCATAATTGCATGGTAGATTTAGGGGCGAGTAGTTATGTCACGCCCAAACAGATTGTTGATAAGTTAGGATTGAAATATCGGCCTCTTGAAAAGGGAGTGGTCCAAATTGATGGGACAACCATTAACATCGTAGGTGTCATTAAGGGTTTAAGCCTTACTTTACATGCCTGCCCCAATTTTTCCATCTCTCAAGATATCTTTGTCATTGATTTACCACCTCATTTTGCCTTGTCTTTGTCAAGAGATTTCACTGCCAAAATAGGAGGTTACTTGTCCTCAGATTGGTCCCACATGATATTTTGGACTAGATATGGGACAAAAGTGATCATTAAATCTAAGTCAGTTTCCAAACATCACATTGAGCCTTATATACCAAGTGTTGTTAATGTCAACTATGTTGTTTTTTATGATAGTGAGCTTGTTGCTGCTCAATAATTACAAGCTAAAAGTGTACCAGATATACTCTTAAATGAATGGGCAATAGAAAATATCATTGATAACCCAAATGACAACATTGAAGAGATTGGTTTGGGTGTGTATATGCTACATGAACCTGATGCGGTTATCCCAAACCTCGAAAAGAAGGTGGAACATCAGTTAGAACAACAAGATGAAGTATGGAAAATGTTCTTTGATGGCTCTAGAAGAAGAATGGAGCTAGTGGGGGTGCAATGCTTGTGTCCCCACAAGGTGACAAGTATTATTCTTCCTTCCGTTTTGTATTCTCTTGTACTAATAATATTGTTGAGTATGAAGGTTTGATTCAGGGCTTGGAATGGGCAAGGAAAAGAAAGATTGGTTGCTTATAGGTATATGGTGACAGTGAGCTAATTGTAAATCAAGTAATGGTTCTACATGTTGCAAAAAATGATGTTTTGAAGTCCTATAAACATAGAGTGTGGGATATGATAGAGAAATTTGATGCTTTTAATTTGGTTTATATTCCTAGGGATCAGAATAAGCATGCAGATAGACTAGCTGCAATAGGGGCTTAGTTTGATATACCAAATGAGATTAGGAAGGAAAAAGTGTAGTAGTATGTCAAGGTAGTCATTGGGACTTCTATTCCTGACAATAACATTCACTGGAAATTTTTTGAGAGTGGTAAACAAGTTTTGAGTTTTCTACTACAAGAGGATGAATTTCTAGTGGTAAACCAAGATAAGCTCAAGCAACAATATGATGATCAAATCATCTAGTTGAGGACTAACAAGTTGCCTAAGGGTCTAGTCAGCTTGGAATCCATCTTTAGCACTGATGATCAGCTAAAAAAGAGTAAGACCAACATGCAGGTCAAAGCGGAACATTATGAAGAGCTTGATATATTCAAAGGTAAGTTCCTTAAAATTGGTAAAATCTGTTCACAAGAAGATAGGAAAGCTTTTATTGCTCTTTTTCAAGAATTTTAAGATGTATTTGTATGGTAATATTCTAATTTAAAGGGTTTTGATCCCCAAATTTCCCAACATACCATAGAATTACATCCAAATGCAAAACTTGTTAGGTAAAAGCAGAGGCCTTTAAACCCCAAACTTGAGCCTCTTATGATAAAAGAATTGAACAAGCTAGTTGAGGGAGGCATCATTTTCCCAATCAAACATACCTCATGGGTCTCTAACCTTGTCCCAGTTAGAAAGAAAAACGGAGAGATTAGGCTCTATGTAGACTTTAGAGACCTCAATAGAGCCTCATTAAAGGATTATTTTCTGCTACACTCCATGGAGTAGATTCTATAAGTGGTAGCTGGTTTAGAAAGATTCTCATTACTTGATGGTTATTCAGGCTATAACCAAGTCTTAGTTAAAGAAGAAGACCAGCATAAGACTACTTTTACCATGAAATGGGGCACCATGGCCTATAAAAGGATGCCATTTGGCCTGTCCAATGCCGATGCCAATTTTCAAAGGGCCATCAACATGGTATTTCAAGGTCTGATTTATAAACTTGTGCTCATTTACCTTGATGATATAACCATGTTTTCTAAGAATGCAGATGAGCATCTTTCACATTTGAAGCAAGTATTTGAGAGGTGTAGGGAGTTTGGTATATCCCTCAACCCCAAAAAATGCATCTTTATTGTCCATGAAGGCAAGCTTCTAGGACATGTAGTGTCAAAACAGGGGATCACCATTGATCCAGAAAGAGTAAGTGCCATTTTGGATCTGCCTTTACCCAACCATAAAAAAGGGGCTGCAAATTTTTCTTGGCAGAATTAATTTTGTTAGAAGGTTTATTCTTGATATTTCTTATCTCTTGAAACCACTAACTGCCATGTCAAGAAGAAAAATGCAAGTTTCAGCTAGACCAAAGAGGCCAAGCATAGTTTCAGAGTTATAAAGGAGGCCTTATCAACAACTTCTACTTTGGAAAACCCAAAATTTTCAAAAGACTTCATTTTGTATGCCTTTGGTAGCATAGACATCATTTCTACAATGTTGGTACAACAGAATGATGATGGTTTAGAACATCCTATTGCTTTTTTCAATCAACGTTTAGAGGATTACGAATAGAGGTATACCTTTGTGGAAAAGTATGTACTTGCTACTATCAGAAGTCTAAAAAAATTTAAACCTTTGATTTCTAATAGCAAGATACATTTAATGGTTGCTCACGCTAGTGTGAAGGAGTTTTTGTTAAGCAAGGACTTGAATGAAAAGAGGGTTAGGTGGATTACAAAGGTCATGGAATATGACGTTGGCATTAAGATAACTAAGCTTGTAAGGGGTAAAGGGTTGTGTGAACAGCTAGCTATAGGGTCTAGAAGTGAGGAAATGGAAAAAACAAAGGCGGTTTTGGTTGCTGATGATGAACCTACAATTGATACACCAACAACAAGTGTAGGTTGGGTACAAGATATGATTCATTTGTTGCAAATGGGTGAGTGTCCACCAGGTTTAGATAAGGCTAAAAGGAGATATTTCATACTGCAATCCATTCCCTATGTGTTGGTTGGTAATATTCTTTTTAGAAAAGACTTTAATGGTGTGATTTTAAGGTGTATTGATCATCATCAAGTAGATAAAGTGCTTCATGAGTTCCATGATGGAACTGTTGGGGGTCATTTTTCCCTAAGAACCACTGCATGGAAAATAATGAGGGTTGGCTATTATTGGAAAAGCTTGTTTAAGGATGCCCATGCTTGGGAAAGAAAATGTGTGAAATGTGCCATTTTTGTAGGCAAAGAGAGGCTGCCATCTTTACCCTTGAAGCCCATTCAAGTGGAACATCCCTTCATCAAATGGGGCATTTATTTCATAGGTGCCATCAACCCACCTTCAATTGCAGGTCATGGGTGGGTACTTACTACAACCAATTACTTTACAAGACATGGACTGAAGCAGTGGCTCTGAAAGAAGCCAATGAAAGTGTTGTGTTAAGTTTTTATGATGATTTGGTAACCAGATTTGGAGTACCTGAAGCAATCATTTCAGATAATGCTTTAGCATTTGTTGGATTGAGAGTAAGTGATTGGGCTGTCAAGAATGGTATTCACCTGAATACATCATCAAACTATTACCCTCAAGGAAATGGTTTGGTAGAATCAACTAACGAGAATCTGATCAGAATTATCAAAAGGATTTTGGAGGATAACCAAAGAACCTAGCACACCAAGTTGAAATCTGCCTTGTGGGCAAATAGAATAACTCCAAAAAGATCCATTGGAAATTTCCCTTATATGCTCGTGTATGGTAAAGAGGCAAGGCTGCCTTTATCTGTTGAGCTTCCTCCTCTTGATATTATGAATCAGCTTGAAATGTTTGAGGAAGAAGATCCAATGGCTATCAAATATGCACAACTCATGGAGTTGGAAGAAACAAGGGATAAATCCATGAAAACAATGGAGTTGCATCAACTCCAAACAAAGAGAGTCTTTGACAAGAAAGAAACACCCAACCCGTGTTTAAAGAAAGAGATGTGCTTAAGTGGGATGAGTTAAAGAGTAGGATAGGAAAGCATACTAAGTTTGGCAGCATGTGGAGTGGCCCATTTATCATTACTGAGTGCAAGGAGCACAATGCTTTTCAATTGTCAAAAATAGATGGAGAAGCTCTGCCTATCCTAGTTAATGGGATACACCTCAAACTCTATTTTCAGGTATGATCTACCTTACATACAAGTTAGTTTAGGTTTTATTTCCTCTAAGTGTTGTTGCACATTAGTTTAGATGCAAGTTTTCAATTCCCTAAGTGTTGTTTTTCACAGTTAGTTAGTTTGCTTTGAGTGTTCCAATGTGTTTTGAATAAGTTTCCAAGGTATCATGTACAGATCTAGTGAGTTATAGCAATGTACAAGACTTTTTTCAAGTTGTGTCAGCTTTTAGGAGACTCAATACCCAATGGATAGGATTTAGACAACTGGTCAGGATGTTTAGAAGGAAAACATATAGCAGATGTCACCAAAAATATTACCTATGTTTATGTTTTACAAGTAAAAAGAAGGTACATTTTTAACTTTTCTATGTCACATTCACATGCATAAAGAAATATCATAAGCATACAATACTACATTTCCTCATGCAGATGCATATAACATAACATAGGAAAAGTGCACAATCTTTCCAAAATACATAGTCTTTATTGATAATGATTAGTGTATAGTGTCCCTCACAAGCCGACGAACTCACTATTTTAATGCATATAAAGAAAAAACTATATATTTACATATACAAAGAAAAGGAATGCACATAAAGAGAAGGGGGACCCGCCATTTCCTGAATGATGAATCCAAGTCGCCTTGTCCTGCATCATCTTCAATGTCTCCCACTTGTCCTGCTTCTAGTTGTTGTTTTCCCCTACTACTCCTAGGTTCCCTGCATCTGTAAGAAGAGTGTTGTTAGAGCAATGAAGGGTCACCAATCAAAATATATGCAAACATCCATAAACATATAATCTAATCTTCATAAGCATTAAAATAGATAGAATACCATAGATGTCCAAGAAAATAAAAGAGTTATCAAACACATCTATCATATGCTCTATTTATCTAACGTGTTTGCTCCTTGTGCAGATATATGGCAGATCTTTGTTACTATTTTGTTTCAGCTGATTACAACATGTGGAGTAAAATGTGGCTCCCACAAGGGTTGAGCCCAACATGTTTCCCTCTTGTGTTTTAGGAGGGATAGGAAATTGAGCAACTTGATCAAATCAATGATAAACCTATTCTTGATGCATTAAATCAATATGGAATCATATTGTTACCAATTTTTCACTACAACTCAATTGGTGGAGATGATTAAATTTTGTTATATTTGAAAGTGAAAGTACAGTTATTTCAGCATGTGCTTAAGTGTGGTTTGCACTATTTTTATCAAGTATTAGTTGTGCAAGTGTTTTGAGAAAATTGAGTTTCAAAAGTATTGCCCAATGCTTTACAAACCAAATGGAGTACAAAACTAAATATACATACAATTAAGCATAACAAATTGCTTTCATTTATTTCATGATGTTATTCACATTACATGTTTTCATTTGATTGCAAGAATACAAATGATGGTACAACTTTGCATTTTGATGCATTTATTTTAGAATGGAAATGAAAGGAGAAATTAAAAGATCCACACAAGCCGTGGTTTTAGCTAGTTCCATTCATTAAAAGAAATAAAATATACAACTGAAGGAAAGAAGAAAATAACATAGAACATATCCATCATTTCCTGTATTTGGTCTTCAATTGATGGTTTGTAGCTTGCTCCATTTTGATTCCATTCCTGACTGTACCTGCAAAAGATTGAGAAAGGTGTCAATTAAGAGCTCGGGATAAGAACTATACTACAAGCCTATCAATAGAGATATAATTCATTCATTGGAATGCATGGAGTCAACTAAAAGAGAAGTGCATGAAAGCAAGAGCTTGAAATGGAGTGTCACATCATAGATTGTTTTTATGCTAATATTGTTTGTTTCATGTGCAGGTATAGGAAAAGTCATGAAGCTGATCATCTTATGAAGACATAAAAGCACATGGAGTAAAACAAGTTCCCACAAGGGTAGAGCTCAACATGCTACCCCTCAAGCATTATAGATGGGGCTGAGTGAAGGAATGCAATCATCATGTTCATATGAACTATTCATGAAGGAGTAAAACATGTTTCCAGTCATCAAATTGTTAAGCCTATTGTTCACTCATAACAATCAAGTAATATGTTGTTTTGAAAGCTACAGGTGGAAAATGGATTTAATATGCTTAATCAATTTCAACTGAAGAATATCATTTTCATAATTGCAAATCTAAAATATTGCTATACAATTTGCATTTTGCTTCCATGAGTATTGTTTATGCATCTTGTTTCATGATATTACAATAGTGTTCATGCTCATGATGGTGATAGTGAACAGGCATACATAATGCCTCATTTGACAAGACACTATTTAAAGCATATGAAAGAGCTTCAGATTCTCATTTGAATGGAAGATGGCAAGCATCGAGTCATCAAACAGGTACTCACTAATGTCTGAATGCAAGTGTTGTATTAAAGGGAGGTGATATAGCAGTCTTGAATGCTTTAAAGGAAAGCAAATGCATAGAACAATCTTTTCATAATGGAACATAAAAATGCATGAAGAGTGCCAAGAAAGGAACAATGATATCATCTGATCAATGCATGAATAGTACATATACAATACAACATCTTATGTAGTATGCTAGATGCTGGGGTTTTTAGCCCTGAGATCAAATACCCACGAGCTAGGGTTTTATTCAATGGGGCATAGGAAATGCATGAAATACAGAAGTGAAAATGCAGATTTTCCATCATCTATACATTATGTGAGTTTTGATCTTGAAAGCAGCAAATGTTCCTAGAAATACAATAAGGTTTTGAGATAATTAAATTTCCTCTTTAAATCAAATGGGGCAGCCATTTGTGCATAGATCCAAGCTTATAAAAGCTTCCATTTTGACAGAAAGAAACAAGTACAATGCTGCTACAGAATGCCATGAAAGGATTTTAAATCAAAATTTAGTTTTCTTCCAGAATACCATTTACCCATGTAAGGGTTTTTTACATAGATCAGAATGTAAACAAAATGCCATGGTGGGTCAAGCTCAAATTTTGAATGTGTAACAAAATATACAAATTCTTCATTATTTTCATAATACCCATGTGAGGTTCTTGTCAAAATGAAAAAAATTATACAATACTATCATTGGTCAAGCTCAAGTTTAGAGAGATCACAGGATAGACATTATTTCTTCAAAATACAATATACCCACATGAGGGTTTGTTTAAAAAATGCATGATACACACTATACTCTCATGGGTCGAGCCTAGAAATGTTTCAAAATGACCAGTTTGAGCATGAATGGCCGCGGCCTGGAGTGAGCTCTTGGCTCATAAAACGTTCATCAATTTTATAGAATGAAAATCCCATTTTAGTTTCATCAAATCTGAAGATACCTGAAGCAAACAACAATAGCAATGCAATAGTTTCTTCATAGAGTTCTATAATCAGGAGTGTACATGGCACAGCCTATGTAATGGCCATAAATTTATCAATGGAAAATGACCTTTTGTAGGAATATTAAGCTTTTATAAGATTTTGTTTTAGAGAGAAAATGACAAGAAAGATACAGAAGAACAATAAACTTACCATTCATGCCTATAGAAGACTAAGAAGATGGCAACTTATCTCTCACGGAGCTTCCAGATGCAAGGGCCGAAATATCACAATGGCGACCACGAAAGAACAAAAGAAAAAGCACAAGAAAATGGAGTAGGACGCATCAGAAAAATGTGTTATAGTCATGGCCTATGAGGCCATTTTCTTATCAAAGGAGCCAAGAAATGAAGAGAAGACAAAAAATAAACTTACCATGACTTGGAGGCCGAGTATGATCAGAGTTGAAGAGAATCAAAGCTCAAATGAAAGCTTGAATGAAAGCTCGAATGAAGGCTCGAATGGAGGCTCCAAATCGAAACCCTAGCTCATACATGGCAGTGCTTCTTGCAGAGCATTTTCTCAAAGGTCACTAAAAGCAAATGATTCAATTTTAGGGTTTGCCTTAGGTTTTGTCTACCCTCATGCCCTAATTCGAAAATGGGATTTTCATTTGAAGATTAATGCCTTAGTGTTATATCTTATGCATGCCTTAGGTCGAACATCTTAGAGGCCTCCATATTATGATTTGCCTAAGTCTTTAGGCTTGTTTGATGAAATATTTTTATGGCTTAAGGCTTTAGGGTTTTGGGTCAATAATGCCTTAGTCAAAATGGATAATGATAAATGCCTTAGGTTTTGATTTATTTTTGAGAGAAATCAATTGAAATACAAATGAGAAGTTACTTATGCCTTAGTTAAAGCTTTTATCATTTAGGTTTTATTTTTCAATTGATTTTAAAGAAATCAATTAAAATATTGATAGGAGATTGCATTATTTTGATTATTTTTTCTAAAGAAAATCAAATTGTATTGGAGAGATAAGGTTATATTGTTTTGCAAAAGATTTTTCTAAATCTTTAATTGCAAAAATAATCAAATTGTGAGAGTATTGAATTGCAAATCATTGTAAAGCAATCTAATAAAGCAATATTTTATAAATTGTTTTATTTCTTTGCTATTTTTAGCAGATTTGTCAGTGATCTTTTCTCTTGGTCCGATTTGAGCTTCTTATTAAAGAGATAAGGTGTTTTTTTTTCTTTTAAAGCAAAGCAAACCTATTTTCAGGAGCTTTTCAGTATGTACATGCAAAAAGTGTGACTTTCCCGCTTTTGTGTCACCTTTTTGGGTAGTTTTTGATGCTTTTCCTTAAGCTTTCTTCTTGAGCTCGGATTAGGGTTTTTGAGGTATATCTTAGAGAAAAACTTAGTGTTTTTCTAGTTCAAATTCTTGTTTCTTGCTTTGACATATTTTGAGAGCTTGTAAAATATTTTGTGCTCATATTTTGAGAGTTTTCACTCCTTCACTCAATAAAGCAGCAAAATTTCCTTTCTCACTTCTTGTTTATGCCTTGCAATAGTAATTTGATGTGTTTTGTGATTCAAATCTGTTGAATCCTTTTCTTGTATTACTGTTGTAAAGTGGTTTGCAGGAGTTACATTTTAGTTCAGGTTGTGCCTTGTGTTTATTCTAAAACTTTGCACAAATCACTTTTCGATCATATGTGGTGTGAGAGTGTGAGAATCAAGTTTTAAAGAGGTGGTGAGAGTGAGTAATTATCAGAATCTTCTTAATGTTGGTCAATCATTTTAGGTGATAGCATTTAAATCATAAACTTCCTTCTAACTCTTTTCTCCACAAGTCAATAGAGTAGGTGATTATCAATGAGGAAGTTGGCCTTCTCCAAAGATTCATTCTCATAGTGAGTTACCCACAACTCGAGAATGTTTCCATGTTTCAATAGATTGTTGAACTTTCATATTCAACAGGGTGCAAATCTTATTGATAACACATACCAATTAATCAAATCTCATTATCAGATTCAAAAGATGCAACAAAATGGTGTGAATTATCAAGAAAGATTACTCTTCATCTTTTCACAATGAATCAAACAATAGGCTTCCATCATGTTGATCAAAAGGGCAACCATTTCTTCTTGGAAATCTTACTCTGTTGGATATGTATTTCAATCTTCTTAAGTGGATCCAAAGTCCATTTAAATAGTGATATGAGTTGTATTTCATTGTCATCATTTTCAAGGAGCTAGTAAAGAAGGGAACAAGAACAAGGACAACAATCATTCAAATATGAAACAGTTTGTCTCTTCCCAAGAAACAGATGATTTTTGTGATAATGGTGAAAATTGAAGCACAAATGCATCAAGTTCAATTATGGATAATCACACAGTTTCAAAGAGGAAATATCAAGCACTGTCCAAGCACAATCAGTAAGCCATGAAGCTACAAGGGACAGTCATTACATTTAAAAGAGGAGCAGGAGTTGAGGTTGAAAGGTTAAAGGCAGTGACCTCCATAAGAGTGATTCACAACTACACAATGATGCAAATGAAAGCCTTCATGATTGGTACATTTGAAAATGAAGAGATACATTTTAAGTTACACATGCAACCATTGAAGGATAGTTAAAATACCCTTAAAGGGCTGTCATACATACATGCAATGTGAAGTTCAATGAAGGCAGCCAAAAGAGACCTAAAAATTTCTATGCAAGATCAAAAGACAATATGATTTTTTGTATGTTTCTCACCTTTTCACTATACATACAATGAACATTGAAGGTGTAGTTTTCAGTCATTAATTCCAGGTCAATTCTACTAAAGTGCATATGAAGAAAAGAGTGCATTCATGATTGTTTTCTTGCATTCCAATGGAGCAACCATCCACATTAAGAACAGTCATAGTAATCTTAATGTATGAAGGGAATAATCATGACAATCAACAAAGGAGTGAGCATTTGAAAGCATTGGAAAGAGATACCAACATCATGAGAGCAGAGCCAAAAGGCTATATCAAAGAAACAAAGTAATTTAAATAAGCAACTATGATGATTTATTTCTTTGTTTATATAGAACTCCTAGTTCTAACTTCACAAACAGTGCATACAAACATAGTGTTGCCAGGTGGGAATTCAAGTAGCACAAGGTGAGCAAGATAGTGTCATAAAAGCATCATATCATGGACATATGAAAAATTATCATGAATAGAATGCCAAAGAAGTGGAGCATAAGAATAAATTTGTACAGATTCAAAATCTAAGTGATCACTTTCAATGGAGGCTACATGATCTAGAAAAGGAGAATGGGAAATGTGTAAGTAAAGCTAATCTATTGGAAAATGATCTAAAAAATAGCCTTCAAAGAGTTAAATCTTTTGAAAGAAACAATGGAAAAGATTCAATTATGATAGATATTTTAAAAATGCAAGTCAGCCAATTACAACAAGAGTTAAAATCATCTAAAAATGTACCCAATACACAACTTGCCTCTTTCTAGAATCAAGTGACAAAGCTTCAATATCATTGAACTTGACGCAATTAGAAACTAAGGAAGGTGACATATGCAATAAAGCATTCAAATTTTAGGTGGATTTTTAATCACATCTTGCTGGAAGGAAACATGCCTGGGGTTTTGAAAAAACTGAACATCATATTCATAAAATAGATGCACCCAAAATGGGTATTGAAATGCTCAGCCCAGAATAAAAGTTTTTATAGATGTTTCCTTTATTTCTTTTGTAGAAATAGTGAGATGAAGGCCAAAAATTCATGAGAAAAGTTTTAGATCATTTTCTTTAAGTAAAGAATGAAACTCAGAAAATATTTAACGAATGGGGCTTAAAGGGCATGAGTTTTTGGAAAACCCAGAAAGGATAAGCCTTATCTATACAAAAAATGCAAACCCTCCTCAAGAAAATAAAGGCGTACAGAATGAAATGAGAAATCTAGTGAACTTTTGCAAAGGAATAAAAACCAGTTGTGTCTTCATGGCCGCAGCCTGAAGAAGCAATTTTCTTCACAAAATGCAAAAACCCACTTGGGGCTTGTCTCAAAATCACCAATGCAGAATAGTAGAGGAGTCTTCGAGCTTGAATCAAGCTTCTATTCTTAGAAAATAAAGTAATAATGCATATTTTTCTTCATAAAATGGAGCACGAGTTTTGTATACCCAGAAAAGCATAAGGCATAAAATAAATCTGAAAACCCAGTTTATATGCCACTTCTTGTGAGTTTTTTCCTTTCACAAAAGACCAAACCTATGAGGGTTTTTTTTACAAGAAAGTTTACATATAGTGGAAAAATGAAAATACTTGCAACAAGTATGACCACAACCATAAGAAATTTTTGGAATATATAGAGAAAAACTAAGTTTTTCATCAATTTTTTTCTATGTGGAGGGAGCTTGAAATGAGAAAAGTGAGATATACACCATCAGAGAGCTTACCTGAGCTCAATATTGCTTGTTTCATGAAAAACCTCCATGAAGCTTTAGAAACCTCAACCATGGCGGTCAAAGGCAAGCAAATCTTTCACAGATGAAAGCAAGAGAAGAATGCATTAGGAAAACTACAAAGTCCACGACCTGAAGATCTCAAAACTCTGTGAAATGGAGTGAAAATGTCACCAAATGAACAAACGATGAATTACCATCAAGTTGTAGAGGGATGTCAACTCAAAGCATGGAGGAATCAACTAGAAATATAGTGAAGAACACTCAAACCCTAGTTCCCCATGGCAACCGAATACAAAACTCTATTCTTCCAAAGTTGCCAAGTGAAAATGATGAGAAAAATTTGGGATAGGGGTTGGTTTTGACGTTAGGGTTTCTAAAGTTCCCTAATTCAAATGTGTTTTTAATCACATTCTTTTAAAATCAAATGCCTTGGTTAATACCTTCATGCCATTAAATTTTTTCCACATTCTGCATACCTAGGCAATGTCAATGCCTTAGTGATTTTTATGACTTTATCATATGTGCCTTAGTGAATTTTCATGTCCCCTTGAAAATTGCAAGTCTTTCAAGACTTAAGACTTTTTTTTCAATCTCTCATCACTTTGTATGCAAGTCTTTCAAGACTTATGTCATTGCATTAGGCCAAGCCTTTTTTTCTATTTTTCATTGGTTTTAAAATGTGTGACATTTTAATGAAGTGGTATTTTATAAATCACTTAATTATGAATGTTATTTCAAATGAAAAATAATGGTGAGTTATGCTTTATAAATTCCTTAAGGGAGATTTAGTCAACTTTGATGCTCTCACAAGCATTTAGGGGTGGTTGATACAATTGTTGTCATTTTGCATTTATTTTGAAATGTAAAACATTTTGATTAAGTGATGTATTGTAAGTAACTTATTCGAAGTGTTATTCAAATGAAAAATGAGGAGTATTATGCCTTTGAAAACACACCAAAAGTGTGGGTCAAACAGGTTGAAGATATGTTTGAACAAAAATGATGACTCATGCCAAGCTTGTGCCAGACATGTAAGAAGTTTGGAGATTGACCAACATGGGAATCGTGTGTGAGTTTTATCTTTGATTGTTTTGGAGGGAAAGGTGACCATTTAGAGGCAATTTTGTCATGCTTTTAGTATGACTTGGGTCTTGGCTTGACTTTTCTCCATTTGGATGGCATTTTGGAGGAGTTTTAGAAGGTTCTTTTTTGACCTTTCTGCTGCATCTGACAGGAGTTTCTAGAAAGACATGTGTGGGTCAATTGTTTGAATTTTTCCATAAGTAACTTCAAACAGAGTTGTTGAAGTTAGTTCTTTTTTTCCAGCAGTGCGGTATCTTATTTTCTGGAGTTATCTTTTCAGCGAGAGAAGATTGTAACTCTTTTGATAGATTTGTATACCAGTGAGTACCTTGGATATCAATGATATTGAATATTTTTCCTTCTCATTTCATGCTTTATTGTGTGCATCTAGTGATAGATCAAGATACTTATGAAATTTAGCTTTTCCTTGTAATTTTGTCTCATGTTAAGCACCTTTTTGCAAAAAAGTGTGTTGTTGTAGGTTATAAGTTGTGTTGTAAAATGCAAATGCTTTTTTAGTTGTGAAATTTTATTTTTTTCTAGGAGCTTAGCTTTTAAACCTTCCTATAAAACACTCATGCAAGAATGCATATAGAATGAGTTGTGTAAGCCAGCATTTGTCATTGTTTGGAACTGTGTGCAAGCTATTTGCAAGTCTTAGTTAGTACTTGGTGTATCACCTTTTAATTCTTTCAATTAAGTTTCATTTTCATGTTTCTCTCTTACTCTTTCCTCAGGAAATCATTAGATTAGCAATAGTTTATGTGACATCAATTAGGATCCAACCTTATCTAGAGGTCCACTCCAAGCTTAGGTGACCCACAACCTAGGAGTGTTCCCATGTTGCTCCAAATTTTCTAAGTTCTACAACTTGGTAGGGGTGAAAATTTGAAGAGTTAACAATTATATCAAGATTTGGTCTTCCTTTCACTTTGGTTTCAGATAATGGTACATCATTTAAGAATAAAGAAGTAAAGAAGTTACTTGAAAAAAATCATATACAACATAATTTTTCTATACCATATCGTCCATAATCAAATGGACAAGTAGAAGCATCTAACAAAACCATTGAAGAAGACTTACAAAAAAAAGTTAACAAACATGGTAAATATTGGAATACTCAACTCTCCTTTGCATTGTGGGCTTATCACACAAGTGCACATATAGCTACGGGTACTAATATATGTAACCTTTTATATGGAACTGATGTTATTGATGGATCTCTTAAAATTCTTGTAGGATTCTAAGAAAATCATACTTGGATCATCATTTTCCAGTGTTGTGTAACCTCAGTTTGGCCATTTGTTTTGGTTTACAAGCCTTAACCTCATAAACATCATTTTCCAAAACCCTCCATCCTTATAATTTTCTGGTGACTTGCCCCCACCAATTGTCGGTTATGTAAGTCATAACTTGAGCCTTCAAACACGTCGGGTTACCGACCCCTTTAGTTAGGAAAAATGGTCACCATGCATTTTATCCCATGCTAGATTTTCCTAAGTCAGGCAAGTAATGTTTTAAAACTTTTAAGTCGACACCCTTAAGGGTCTTGTCATCATTGGCCTACTTGCGGCCCCTTTTATTACTAGCATTAAGTGTTTGCAAGAACAAGAATCGTTGGATCTAAGGATTAAATCCCCGCCGCCCATCACACACCGTTTGGGCATTGATGAAGAGTCGTCCTGAAGTGTGTGAGGTCTACGAGACGCTAACGCGTGTCCTTGTCGTATGGAGCCTAACCCTTGTATCGACACTCGATAACCAATGATGGTGAAATTGATGACTATAATGGTGTATTGAGATTTAATCCCTATCATTCATCACACACCTTGTGATACATGATTAATGCTTGCCCAACAACTTGCGAGGTGTTCGAAATGGTGACACTTAGCGTTCTCGACCACAGTGCAGAGCAAAGCGAATCCTGTGGGATGAGTGACTTGGCACTCAATCAGATTTTTCTTATTGGTTGAAAGGTGACGAGCTGTGGTTCTAGGTTTTCAAATCTGATTTAACCGTATCTGGGCTGCTTAATTATCCAGCTCACTATCAGATCGATGACATATATTCAAAATCAACAACGCACACATTTGATAGTCATTTTTTTCTGTAACCATTGAAGCATTAATGGTGTGCTCTCCTCAAGGAAAATCAAATTGATTCCTTATGCGTGTGATGAATTAATTCCCATCCATTATGTGGAGTGATTTGCAAATCTCCAAGAACTTGGGTTGTTAACGGTGAAGATATTGACGCCAGCCATTAATTAATCCCTTGAGCATGTGACGCCAACACTGATAAGAAAACATCACCAGAATTGCTTGATAAATATAGATGAAGTGGTTGTCACTCTCACATTCAGTATTTAGCATCCTTCTAAATTTGTGCAGAGCAAGGATTTTTCAATTGTGAGCTTGAGTGATTACTAGGCATCGAAAATGAGCAAGTCAGTCAAGTCTGAGGTACCTGTAAGGAGGTCCTCTAGGATCAACACACAGAAGTTTCCTGGTGACGCTTCTAGGCATGAGACAAGTGAGTGTGTTCCAGTTGCAGAGGAGAAATCCCCTATCAAAAATCCCATGAGTGTTCCCTCCAAATGCAACAAGAGGCTACAATACCAAGGAATTTTTGCTAAGAAAATGGAGGAGAAGGGTAAGGAACCTGCACGGTTTTCCTCTGGAGCTTGCAGGAAGGTTAGATATGGACATTGTTCCTTTGGTCGACAAAATTCACCAATTGATGTCACTAATAGCCCATCCGAGAGCACTAGTGAGACTGACTTTGGTTATATGCAATATCTAATGACGCTCAACCAAACTGAGGTCCATGGAGTGGAGATATTGTATGTTCCACCATTGGTTATCAGGACTCCAAGCGGACGCAATGGTTCTATTCCTAGAAAGGACAAGGACGAGGAAGGAGTAGAAGTTTCTTCTCCATCTCTCACAACAATGCGAAGTGGATGTGTGTATCATGGGTTGGGTGTTGGTGTTGGTCGTGCCTCTGGTTAAGTGAACTGGTATGTGGATTTCACAATTTTTGTGTTGTTTGATAAGTTACAGTTGTGGTCGCTCCTGTTCCCTGTGTGTGGTACTATTTTGGGGTATATCATGTTGTTTTTGCAGTTTCTTGACGACGTGGATGATGGATATATGGCCTTGTTGGAGATTAAAGGGAATTTTGTCGACACTTTGCATTTCCCTTTTTGATGGTGGTTACAGATTTTTCTTTCCTATTTTCAACATGTGGGGAATTTTGAGATGCAACCCAAATTCGAGCTGAAATGAAACATTTTAGAATGTAATTTGCATTTTTGAGCCAGAATCTTATTTGCTCCCTTGCATTATAAAAGGGATATCATGGCTCATTTGCAAGGGTTCTAGTTAATTGAAACGTTGGGTCTAGTATACACAAATGGTAGAAATTAGGAAGAATACCAATGAATAGAATAGTCGAATTGTCTTGACTTTGAGTTATGCATATGTAAATCTTAAAATAGTTTTATAGAAATTACTGATATCGAAACAAATCTTAGGCATAAGACATCTATTCTCCTTCTATAAATTGTCTTGCAAATTTGGAATGAAATATCAAGAATATTTTTTTCATCGTCAAATACTTTGTTTGAATGTATGTCCTTGTTTCTTCCTTGGTTCAAAGAATCAATTAAATGCTTTAATGAGGTCATGAATTTGTGAGAATTTGTAAAGGATTTGGTAAGAAGTAATGCTTTATGAACAATGAGTTTTCATAATGTAAGGCACTATGAAAGTAGTCCAAAATTGTCAGAGTTAAATAATTTATATATTATGGATTGTCAGATGTGTGACTCCATTGCCCAATTGATGTAGAAACTAGTCTATTTGTTAAGGTATTTTCCATTTGAAGGATAATAATGGTATACTGCATCATGGATTCAAGATTATAACATATAAATTACTTAAAATTTATTAACCACAAGGTATGTATTTGAAATATCTTCTTGTTCCTAGTAAATGGACAATCATTTGCTCAAAGACTAGCCAATCTTTCAGTAAATTGTGTTTATTTTCCCTTCATGGGATCCGATCTATGAATTGATGTGTTCTGCAATGAGTTAATCAAAATGAAAATGATAGGAACACCCTCCTAGGTCCCATAGAGCCTAAAGTGTAGGAATAGAGACCTCAAAATTCTCTATTTGTTAAGTTGGCCATTCCTTTAGAAGTTCTTGAGTATGAGAGTTGGCTACTCTTTAGAGAGTTCTAAGCGTGTACTGGAAAAACACCAACAGAATGACGACTCTATTTGGGATAATTCTCATTCTCTAGACACAGATCTTTGCATCACAGAGTCAAATGGTGAGATAATTCTGAACATCTTGTTCAGATATTGATCAATTCTTGAACCTGGTAGATGATTTGATTGCAGCAAAGCTCGTGGAACCTGAAAGTGACTTCGTTGTGGAAGCCAACCTAGAGCTTGTATTATTGTGAATAACTTCATCTCATTTGAAGTTTAATCCTCGATGACAGGAGATTGCGACTCTAACAAAATAACCTGATAAAGTATACATCAAATCTCTAGATTTGCAGATTTGAGGACAAAGGATAGGCGACTGCTACAAAATTCTAGGTATTCTTATAGAATTGGTGATGGTCTGATCATGTTATGAGAAAATTATGATAAATATTCTATGTTTGAATCGTAAATGATTCCCTATTAAGTGAATTAGCACTAGATCAGGGAGTAATAATGAAAATTTAGCATGCCTTTGAAATGTAAATTGAATTTAGTTCATTGTCATAGATAAGCATTCTATATTGAAATCTCTTAAGCAAATTCATGGGAGATATGCATTGAAGGGCTTATGATTATAATTGTTGAAAAGAATTGGTGTAATATTGTATAATTGCAAACCAAATTTGTAATTATATTCCAAGGAGTGAGAATGCATAGTTAAGCTGCATATTCTAGTGTAAACATGAGTGTAATTGAGCATTCAATGAACAACCTTTGTTGGGTCAAAGGAATTTTAGTGTTGAGAGATACAGGGCTATTTGCTTTTACAATATTTTTGGGTATCCAAATGTTGTCCCATCGAAGATTAGGGACAAGCTGCCAAAGTTCAATGGTGCAAAAGTTGAATCAGCAAGTAAACATCTGCAAGAATTTATTGACATGATGGGAGACTATGAATTGGACTTTGAAGATGTTGTCATGAAGTTATTTGTTCAATCCTTGACAGAAGATGCAAGAGACTGGTTCTCTTATCTGCCAGCTTCTTCCATACATTCGTGGGAGGAGTTTAAAGTAATGTTCATGGAACAATTTGGGGAAAGGATTGATCCTATCCTAATGAGGAAAAAGTTCGTGAACATCCAGAAAAGGAAGAGGATGAGTTGGTTGTTTCCTTCAGCCTCTGATTCTCCAAAGTAATTAGAGAGATCCCTCCAGGCATAAGACCTAATGATGCTGAGTGTTTGGTGGTATACTTGGCTACTTTCAACAAGAAGATGAGCTACCTTCTAAGAGACAAAGAACCTACTACATTGCACCAAGCGTATCAAATCAGCATAGACATTGAAAATAATTTGAAGTATTCAATGATGAAGGAATATCCAACTATTAACAACAATCACCCTAGTCCATTTCTTGCAAAGGAAAATAGTGGACCAATTAGTAAAGGTTTGGGTCAAGAGGACAAAGATTTAGTTGTCCTAGTTTCTCCATCACAACAATGTGAAAATTATGGTAAGGTCCAAGTGAAAGGCTTACAAGACCATGGTAAAATCGATCAAGTATCCTTGGCCAAGAGTTTACATGACATGAAGAGATATCTAGGGGAATCACCCTATGATTTGTTATCTAGGTTTGTTGATACCTTGTTAGGTGTACCTAAAGAATTCATACGAGAAGAATCCATGTGTATTGACCTGTTCTATGACATGTATCAATAAGGATTGAGCACCTTACCGAAAGAACTAAAGCCTCATAATTTGAGCCAAGTAGTTGATTGGATAAGGGTGGTAGAGGATGCTAAGAATGAGTACACATGACATGTGTTACCTCAGAGAAATGCTAGTGATTCTCATGATAAGGAGAATCAAAGGTCAGTTTCAGTATGTCATGAGGATGCATTTGAATGTGAATAACTTGTTGATAGTTTTTGTCATTTCACCAGTACCATAGATGTAGATCCATGTGGCAATGGTCGAGATGGAGATCAGAGACATCTAAAATTAACATTATGCATCTGATCGGATTCATCAAATTAGGGTCTCACATTAGGCCCATTCATCACTTTCATCCATTCATTAAATAATCTCATTTCCTAAGGTCATTTATCAAATAAACATTATCATCAACCTTTTAATAAATCAAACATCATCACTTTAATTAAATAGATCAAACATTTATTTAATTAAATCCATATTTCATCCTTTTCTGATTTAAATAAATCAAATATTTAAATCCTAAAGGTCAACTCACCTAATCAGCATTAAATCAGCATAATCATCATCTATTTAATCTAACCCTGATTAAATGTTAATCCCATCCCACTTGCATTCTCTAGATATCTCCACTTGCACAATAAATCAATTTTATTGATTTATTAAAAACCTCATTTTCCCTCAACATGACAAGTCAAACATTGCATTTATTGTTGTTTTTCTTGTCCCCCTCTCAAAATTTATTGCAAATTTGAATTCAAATTCTCCCTCTCATGGGCACTCTTCCCAAATCTTGCACAACCATTGACCTATCATCATTTGACAAGTGTCATCTTCTCATTAGAGGATCTTTAGTCCCACATTCACCATCTTGGCCAATCTCTCATCAACAAAATCTATAAAATAAGGCCTTCATTCTCATTCATGGATCCACAATTTTATGCAAGGTTACTCTCTTGGTTTGAGAAATAATCTTGTTTTCATCTCCATTGCACTTCATCATTAATCAAGGGTTGGGAAAGGGTCACTAGCACATGTGACACCAATCCACTATGGAATAGGTGACTTGTTATTGTTTTCCTAATGCTTTAGCTTTTATTTTGTCATGTATGGCATTTGGAAGTCTTTACAAGGTATTTCATAGAGGTATTTTGATAGAGTTTGCAAGGCACTAACCCATTGTTTGAAGTTTAGTTGTTTGCAGATTTTTATGGATGCCTACATTTGGTATTTATGATAATATACTTATTGCTTGCATGTTATGGAAAATAGAAGGGAGAACCTTTATTTGATATCTATATGTTTAAGTGCTTTAAATCATCAGGGATGATGTTTCTCAAGCGAGGAAGTATGTTACACCCAATCTCTTAGGTACCGAGTTACTTTTACCTTGTAAGTAAACATGATGATAAATGTTTATCATGACTTTGATATGTTTTGAAGGTGAATAAAATATTGAAGTATGCATTAAATGTGTTATTGTTTTTGAAGGAATGAATATGTTTTATATTGATGGAAATATGATGAACATGTATATGTATTACAATGTGAATATGTCAAATGCTTTGATGATGCAAATATATGTGAACGAATAACTACCTTTATGTTGTACTAAGTTGAATGCAGGAACGAGTTCAAGCCTTTGGAAGAGAGGGGAAGTATCACTCAAGAGAGGGGCTTGGCCTGGTAACCCTTTATAAGCCTAATGATCTTAAATGAGCTCACACACACTCACATCCTAGTATAGTCTAGTCGAGTAAGGATAGTCGTGAACTGAGTAAGTAATCTTTGGGTCTTAGGTTTCAACGATGATTGAATTGATTGAGAAAATGTCTTTGATTGTTTTTGATTAAGTTATTGAATCTTTGGGTATTTGATCTTTTCCACATAGTTATCTTTGTGTAGATTTGTATGTACACTAAATGTATACTTGTATATATATATGTATGAATATATATATATATATATATATATATATATATATATATATATATATGACAATCTGTGCATGAGAGCATAAGAATATGCACATATATGTAAGTAGAAATACTTACAAGTATACATACACAAAAATTGGTTATATATATGTGTATATATATACACTTAATGTGTGTGGCTACCAGAGAAGATATCTATATATTTGTGTTGATAAGGGATAGTAAACATGATCTACACACACACACACATATATGCATTTTTTAATATGTATGAATATATGTATGTGTCGATAGTGTATAGATGTATATAATAACATACGTAAATATATGCATATAATTGGTTATTTATATTTGAATAGAAAATAATGATTTGATAAACATGAATAAATATATATATATATATAATGATAATGTAACAAAGATGGTTATATTGGGGTTCACCCTGCAACGTGACGACAAGTCACTTGACCTTGTTGGTAGGGCGTCCCAGGCTCAAATCGCTCCAACTCTCAAAGGAGGTTGGAGGATGGCATACAGATGGTGTTACTGATGGCATAATATGACACAGAGTTGGAGCTTGGCAGTAGAGCTAGTCGGAAGGAGAAACAAAGGATAGGAGACAGAGGTCAGGAGTCAGAGGACAGAGGGTGCGAAGGATTGACCAAAGGATGAATGGTGCGTCAGGAGCATGGGAAGAGCAAGAGGGAAGGAAGAAGCTTAGTCGATAGACAGAAGCTGCTAGACAGAGGTCGTAGTGCGCTCAAAGTAGAGGAAAGGGAGTTCATTGTGGAGGAATAGATGAAGGCGCTTGGAGGCGGAGGCGGAAGGAGAAGGTGTGAAGGGGGGAGTCAAGGAGAGAAAGAGGAGCGAAGGTGGCTGCAGATGGAGGAGTAGAGGTAGAAGAGAGTGGAGAGATAAGGAGAGAAGAGGAGAGAAGGCTGCGGGAAGGAGGATTGGAGGTAGTGAAGAGTTAAGAAGGATGTGGGAGGAGGGAATGGTAGCAACAGAGAGAAGGAGGCTGCGGGAGGAGGCCTGAGGAGGAAGCAAAGAGGCAGAAAGGATGGACGAATGAAGGGGTTGAGACGGTGGTCTAGGGTTTGGTCCAGGAACTTGGCGCATAGTCGTCTCACCCATCGATGACTGCTATTGATGGTTGCTATCGAATCTTGACACATAGTGTCTTGGTGAGCACAATGGAGAGATAAGGAGTGATGATGGGGATGGGGTCCCCTAAAAATGTGGTCTCACTGGTTCATAGCTCTATAGCTCTAGTCAAAAGCACTTATGGATAAAAAAAAACAAAGATGATTATATTATATATACATATTAATAAAATATACATACGTATATATATGTCGATTGATAATTGATACATTTTATAATCATGTGAGTATATTTAAATAACAAACAATGATTCTATGAAAATATATATATAGATACTATTATACTAATATATACATATTATAATAATGATATACTAATATATACATATATATATATATTATTATATATAAAATATGATTTGCATTCTTAAATACTTACCAACTAATCTGGCACAAACAATATAAAGGAAAGAGACTTGCTTTATAAAAAAGCAATGTAATATTATGTTAAGCGGATGAGTTAAATGGCTAAGTTAAGCCTTATACCAACGTAAGAATAAGTCATTAAGGGTGCATAAAGATTAGATAATGCAGCGCATGAATGAAGGAATAAATGGAAAACACATAAGGCAAACTTAAATATAAGATGCTCATTGAAGGATATATCTTTTGAAGTGTCTATGTTTGGGGAATTTTCCTAATCGTTTCTTCCCAGGTAACATTTTTGTAGTCTAGTATTAGAATGAGCAACAAAGAGAATAGATGGTGTACATGTAAAAATGAAAGAAGACATGAAAATGAGAACAGTTAAAAAAAAAGACTTTAGATTGGGACAAGATTCTCTCTGTCCATTAAACCGCACTGGAATTTACTTACATCTCTAAATCAAAGGGTTTGTCTATGTCTTCCGTAAGAGCAGGCCTCTGGGCATAACAACTGTAAAGCGTTCTTGTTGCTCCCTGCCATAGGTAGTATGTATAATATTTTATAATTTTACTCTACCTTTAAGCTATATTTGTTGTTCTCTTTCCTACATCATAAGGGAAACGTATAAATGTGAAAAAGCCCAGTTTAGGTGCTACGTGGATGGGTAAAGGGAAACAAAACAATATATATATATATATATATATATATATTATAAAAAGAAAGAAAGCTTAGATGTGTAGGTTCAAATATATCTTTAGGTATTTTAAAATAATTCAAAAAGATATAAAGTTTCTTTGGTTTTTTTTTAGATATTTGGGGTATATTAAAAAATTACGGAGATATGGAAATTGGTTGATTTAGAATTTGTAAAGAATTATTTTTAGTTACTTTATTTTAAACTAAATAAATAAATAAATATCGTATAATAAATAAAATAATCTTATAATAGATTAAAATAAAAGAATTATAAATAATTTAATTATACTTATTATTATATATATTATATCTAATTTACTTTCCACACTTCTTTGGCGTATCCATTGCACACTAAGGTGCGATTGCTAGTTATATATTGCTGTTAACCTGAGAGCAAAGGCAACACATGGATAACTATTGAAAACAATACATAAAACAACACTACCATATGTGATATTATGGCCAAAGTGTAATGTGCAAGATATAAAGCTAAAGAAGAACAAGTCAAAGGAGACTTGTTCACCACACAAGGTAATAGGAATAGAGGTAATGCATGGCAAAGTATAAACCAATGCATGATGTGTTGAGAGACCAAGTCAAACCAATGGAAGGAAGCACGTTGGAGTAAAATACAACTGTGTAAACATTTTAGAATGCAATAAATGTTGTTTAGGAAACTGTGGAATATGTCAAGCCAAGAATAAGAGGTGGCATCATATTTAGAAGAGATTGTAATGCAAAAGAAGTCCATGAATTTAAATAAGCTTGCAAATAAGTGTTTTGAATCAGTCAAGCGTAAACTTGGCACTGTTTTGAAATGGAATTCGAATTAGGAAACCTGCTTTTAGCTTGTTGTCCTAAATACTTAGTCAAATCAGTCATGAAACTGTCATGTGTTGCAAACCTATGAGTTGTTGCATGAGGAAGAAATGTGGTAGAGATATTTGCTTGTTTGTAGCCTTCGGTTGCTCACAAGTTAGCATAAATAGAGGTGCCCATTCTACCAAATGCTACACTTATCATTCTTATTGTCTTGATGTTATTTTGCTATGTGTGTAAGAGAGAGAGTTAGTGAGTTGAGGGTTATTTTGGTATATCGTATTTGTGATTATTGTGAGATTTAGTGAGAAGTTAGAAGAGGGTAGTCATGTGGATATTGGAGAAGGAATCAATCGATCTTGGGGATTCATACTAGGAAGGAGTTTAATCAATTGGAGCAATAAACATACATGCTAGTATCTATACCTTTGTCTTTTATGTTGGGAACGTTAAATAGATTTGATTAATATGATGGAAAGAATGGTTTTGAGAATGTTACAATGCTTGTTTATGCTTGCATGATCTTGTTTGTTACTTTCTTGAGAAATCTTGTCATATTGGGTTAATACTTCTATATACCCTATAGGGGAATTGATGCAGGAGCATCCTTGGGTTGTGGTAATCTTGCATCACCCAAAAATATTTTCATTCCATTTTTTGTTTCAGCTTCAGTTCAGTTCAGGTTGGTAGATTAGGTGATTCTTCATGTTTGCTTACTAGACCTTGTGGATCTATGTTTACATTGTGGACATGTTCATTTTCCTTATTCCAAATTTTGAGTGCAATTGGTTTATTTTCTGGCAAGTTATCGCTTCCGGATTATGTGGTAGTTTCTTGAATCGATATCGAAATAATGTTTTTATCTAACGACTAGTTTGATCACTTGTGGATCGTGTCCGTATCTTGCGGATCTTATTGGTGCAATTCAAATTGTTCTATGGGGTGTCCCTGACTTTGATTTAGGTCCACACTTCATCCTTTGCTTGCACTAAAGAGTAATTCAAATTTGAGGTTGACCTATTCATGCACACGTTATATTTTCTTTCATTGGAGAATGTAATGATCTATGATCCGACGTGGATGTTTCCAGATTTTTGGATATGTATAAAGCATTGTAATTGATCATTAGAAAGCAATAGTGGAAAATAGAGTTAAAGACTGGAGAAAGAAAGAGTTTCTATGTAGGATTTTCGCTCACATTGAGGGGCATGTAAGAAGAGGGTAACTTGAGCATGTTGTAACCAGGCCTACAAGCTGAATCTATAAGCCCGGATGTTGTCGACTATTTATAATTGATTTTTTTGACAATAAGAATGTTTGAATTGGTTTTTGTTTCCATTTTCTGTGTTGCTTCCATTGTGTGACTCACGCTGCATGGTCTAGACTATTCTCTTAGAGGGACCTCTGATCGTGGCTGCATCAGATGGTATCAGAGCAGAAGGTTGCGAACCTGTGAATCTGGAGATGAGAGCTAGTTGCGAAACTTGAGTGGATTGTGGTCCTTGTGGTATTCCTTGGGTGAGCAAATCGCCGACTTGAGGTAGGTTGTAAATGTGTTCAATAGATCACCGAGAGAGAGGCAATTGAAACCTTGTAGTCAGATCGCCAAGTTGAGGCAGTTGAATCGAGCAAAGGGAGAGATGTTGCTGAGAAGGATGAACCCTAGAAAAATGGAGTAGATGATGGAGGACTTTAGAAATGAGATGAGGAGTGAGATCCAAAACCTCTTGGGTGGTTTGAGGAGAAACCCTGAACCAGAGGAAGAATATGAAGAAGTTGCAGAAGAACTCGAGGCTGAATAGGCTAAAGGGCCGATAGATGAGAGAGAATAGAGATTGTTAAGGGCAGTGGCACAAGTAAATAAAAGTCATAGGGTGGAGGTTTCTAATTTCTTTGGTACTTTGAATACATAAGACTTGATAGACTGGATAGGAGAGTTGGAAGACTATTTTGAGCTTGAGGATATTAGGGACCTGTTGAGGGTTAGGTTGGCACAGACTAAGTTCAAAGGACATGCTACTTTATGGTGGAAGGAGTTGCAGAAAGATAAAGTAGAGAATGGTGAAACAAGAATCACCCGGTGGAGATAGATGGTTGCAAGGCTGAAGGCTAAGTTCATTTTGAAAGACTATGAGTTGGAATTGTTTAAGAAGTTGTAGAACCTGAAGTAGAAAGACATGAGTGTTAAAAAGTATACTGAGAAATTCTACAAGATGATAATTAGGTCTGGGCATTGAGAGATGACTAGGGAGAAGGTGGAAAGGTATATAAATGGCCTTAGATTTAACATTTAGGATGAGATGAGTATGTTGAGGATTTCCATAGTTGAGGATGCCTACCAGTATGCTCTGAAGGTAGAAGATAAAGTGAAAAAAAGATAGTAGAATAATCCCATAGGAAAAGAAAAGAAGATAAGCAGTAGTAGGGAGAAGCAGACAAGTGAAGAAGAATCAAGACCTAGATGGAGAAAAGAATTAGACCAGAGAGTACAAAGGAGGGGAAATGGCAGCAAGGAGTTCTTGGGTAAATATTTCAAGTGTGGAGAGATTGGGCATCGATCTTTTGAGTGTCCCAAGGGATCAAGTAAAGGGACTGGTAAAAAGAATTGTATGGCACATGAAGAGTGGGTAGTTGAGGATGGGATAGAACCAGAGCAGGGAGAATCCCTTATGCTTATGAGAGTCTTGATGAGGCAAAGTAGGGAAAAGGTTGACACTTCACAGAGGAAGAATCTTTTCTAGACTATGTGCAAATTAGGAGGTAAGTGCTATAAGGTTATTGTGGATATTGGAAGTATTGACAACTTGGTATCTGAGGAGATGGTGGAGAAACTTGGTTTGAAGAGGATTCCACATCCTTGTCCTTATAAGATAAGTTGGTTAAAAGATGATCATATAAAGGAGGTGAAAGAATAGTGTTGGGTGAACTTGAATATTGGCCCCTTTAGAGATGAATTTTTGTGTGATGTTTTGTCTATGAGTGCTTGTCATGTTTTGTTGGCCATACCTTGACAATTTAATAGAGGAGCTATATATGATTGCAGAAGAAATCTGATTACTATAGAGAAGGATGGACAAAAGGTTACTTTGGATTCTTTGGAGAATAAGCAGGAGGAATTGAGGAACTTGAGTCTTGTTAAGAGTTACAGAGTTGAGAAGTGAGATGCAGAGGTTGTATTGGAGGATGGCATGGATTTGAAGAAGAACCATGTGGGTAAATCTGAAAAAGAGATGGAACCAGAAGAGTGTAAAGGTAGAGTTGTGTAGCTGGAGACTTGGGTTGTAGGTAAAATAACAGATAGGGTGAAGTCTTGTAGGAAAGGTAGATCAGATGGGTGAAATAAGGCAAGTGGTGGTAAATGTACCTTACTACCCTGTGCACGAATGAGACGGGGAAATGAAGAAAAATAGGAGAATAAGTTGTAGGATCTGACAAAGGAAAGAAGAGAGGTTAGGAGGAAGAGAAGTGTAGACATAGAAGACATTTGGATCAAGAATGAGCATGGGATCTACATCCCAAACCCAGATCGATGTTCATGAGTTCCTCTCATGGAACATATTTTCTCACCAAGGGTGTCTGATGCAAGAGCATCCTTGGGTTGTGGCAATCTTGCATCAGCCAAAAATATTTTCATTCCATATTTTGTTTCAGCTTATGTTCAGTTCAGGTTTGTAGATCCAATGATTCTTCATGTTTGCCTACTAGACCTTGTGGATCTATGTTTTCATCGTGGACATGTTCATTCACCTTATTCCAAATTTTGAGCATGATTGGTTAATTTTCTGGCAAGTTATCGCTTCCAGATTATGTGGCAGTTTCTTGAATCGACACCAGAATAATGTTTTTATCTAATGGCTAGTTTGATCAATTGTAGATTGTGTTTGTATCTTGTGGATCTTATTGGTACAATTTGAATTGTTGTATAGGGTGTCCCCGACCTTGATTTAGGTCCACACTTCATCCTTTGCTTGCACCGAAGAGTAATTCAAATTTGAGGCTGAACTATTCATGCACACATTATATTTTCTTTCATTGGAGAATGTAATGATGTTTGGGCTGATGTGGATGTTTCCAGATTTGTGGATGTGTATAAAGCATTGTAATTGATCATTAGAAAGCAGTAGTGGAAAATAGAGTTAAAGATTAGAGAAATAAAGAGTTTCTCTATAGGATTTTCGCTCATATTGAGGGGCATGTAAGAAGAGGGTAACTTGAGCATGTTGTAATCAGGCCTGCGAGCTGAATCTGTAAGCCCAGATGTTGCCGACTATTTGTAATTGAATTTTATGACAATAAGAATGTTTGAATTGGTTTTGGTTTCCATTTTTAGTGTTGTTTCTATTGTGTGACTCATGCTGCATGGTTTAATCTGTTCTCTTTGAGGGCCCTTCGATCGTGGTTGCATCAGATGGTATTAGAACACAAGGTTGTGAACTTGTGAATCTAGAGATGAGAGCAGGTTACAAACCTTGAGTAGGTTGTGGTCCTTGTGGTATTCCTTAGGTGAATAGATCGCCGAGAGAGAGGCAATTGAAACCTTGTAGTCAGATCACTGAGTTGAGGCAATTGCACCAAGCAAAGGGAGAGATGTCATCGAGAAGGATGAACCCTAGAAGAATGGAGTAGATGATGGAGGACTTTAGAAATGAGATGAGGAATGAGATCTAGAACCTCTTGGGTGGTTTGAGAAACCCTAAACCAGAGGAAGAATATGAAGAAGCTGCAAAAGAATTTGAGGGTGAAGAGGTTGAAGGGCCAACAAATGAGAGAGAAGAGAGATTGTTAAGGGTAGTGGCACAAGTAAATAAAAGTCATACGGTGGAGGTTTCTAATTTCTCTGGTACTTTGAATCTGGAAGACTTGATAGATTGGATAGGAGAGTTGGAAGACTATTTTGAGCTTGAGGATATTAGGGACCCGTTGAGGGTTAGGTTAGAACATAAAAAGTTAAAAGAACATGCTGCTTTATGGTGGAAGGAGTTGCAAAAAGATAGATTAGAGAATGGTGAAACAAGAATCACCCGGTGGAGACAAATGGTTGCAAGGCTGAAGGCTAAGTTCATTCTGGAAGACTATGAGTTGGAATTGTTTAAGAAGATACAGAACCTGAAGTAGAAAGACATGAGTATGAAAGAGTATAATGAGGAATTCTACAAGATGACAATCAAATCTGGGCACCGAGAGATGACTAGGGAGAAGGTGGCGAGGTATATAAATGGACTTAGATTTAACATTCAGGATGAGATGAGTATGTTGAGGATTTCCACAGTTGAGGATGCCTACCAACATGCTCTGAAGGAAGAAGCTAAAGTGAAGAAAAGACAACAGAATAATCCCAGAGGAAAAGAAAAGAAGATAAGCAGTAGCAGGTAGAAGCAAACAAGTGAAGAAGAATCAAGACCTAGATGGAGTAAAAAATCAGACTAGAGAGTACAAAGGAGAGGAAATGGCAGCAAGGAGTTCTTGGGTAAATGTTTCAAGTGTGGAGAGATTGGGCATCAATCTTTTGAGTGTCCCGAGGGATCAAGTAAAGGGACTGGTAAAAAGAATTGTATGGCACATGAAGAGTAGGTAGTTGAGGATGGGATAGAACCGGATTAGGGAGAATCCCTTATGCTTAGGAGAGTCTTGATGAGGTAGAGCAGGGAAGAGGTTGACACTTCACAGAGGAAGAATATTTTTTGGACTGTGTGCAAATCAGGAGGTAAGTGTTGTAAGGTTATTGTGGATATTGGAAGTACTGACAACTTGGTATCTAAGGAGATGGTTGAGAAACTTGGTTTGAAGAGGATTCCACATCCTTGTCCTTATAAGATAAGTTGGTTACAAGATGATCATATAAAGGAGGTGAAAGAACAGTGTTGGGTGAACTTTAATATTGGCCCTTTCAAAGATGAAGTTTTGTGTGATGTTTTGTCTATGAGTGCTTGTCATGTTTTGTCGGGCAAACCTTGGCAGTTTGATAGAGGAGCTATATATGATTGCAGAAGAAATCTAATTACTTTAGAGAAGGATGGACAAAATTTAACTTTGGCTTCCTTGAAGAATAAGGAGGAAGTGAGGAACTTGAGTATTGTTAAGAGTTACAGAGTTGAGAAGTGAGATGCAGAGGTTGTATTGGAGGATGGCATGGATTTGAAGAAGAACCATGTGGCTAAATCTGAAAAAGAGATGGAATCGGAAGAGTGTAAGGGCAGAGTTGTGTAGCGGGAGACTTAGGTTGTAGGTAAAATAGCATATAGGGTGAAGTATTCTAGGAAAGGTAGATCAAATGGGTTGAAGAAGGAAAGTGGTGGTAAATGTCCCTTACTAGCTCATGCAGGAATGAGACAGGGAAAGGAAGAAAAAGAGGAGAATAAGTTGCAAGATTTGACAGAGGAAAGAAGAGAGGTTAGGAGGAAGAGAAGTACAGACAAAGAAGGCATTTGGATCAAGAATGAGCTTGGGATATACATCCCAAACCTAGTTCGATGTTCATGAGTTCCTCTCATGGAACATATTTTCTCACTAGGGGTGTCTGATGCAAGAGCATCCTTGGGTCATGGCAATCTTGCATCACCCAAAAATATTTTCATTCCAGTTTTTGTATTAGCTAATGTTTAGTTCAAGTTGGTAGATCTGATGATTCTTCATGTTTTCTCGCTAGACCTTGTGGATCTATTTTTACATCGTGGACATGTTCATTCACCTTATTCCAAATTTTGAGCGTGATTGGTTCATTTTTCGGCAAGTTATCACTTCTAGATTATGTGGTAGTTTCTTGAACCAATGCCAAAATACTGTTTTTATCTAACAACTAGTTTGATCGCTTGTGGATCGTGTCTGTATCTTGCAGATCTTCTTGGTGTGATTTGAATTGTTCTATGGGGTGTCCCCGATCTTGATTTAGGTCCACACTTCATCCTTTGCTTACACCAAAGAGTAATTCAAATTTGAGGCCGACCTATTCATGCACACGTTATATTTTCTTTCATTGGAGAATGTAATGATCTTATGGCCGACGTGGACGTTTCCAGATTTGAGGATGTGTATAAAGCATTGTAATTGATCATTAGAAAGTAGTAGTGGAAAATAGAGATAAAGATTGGAGAAAGAAAGAGTTTCTCTGTAGGATTTTTTCTCACATTGAGGGGCATGTAAGAAGAGGGTAACTTGAGCATGTTGTAATCAGGCTTGTGAGCTGAATTTGTAAGCCTAGATGTTGTTGGCTGTTTGTAATTTAATTTTCTAACAATAAGAATGTTTGAAATTGGTTTCTAACAATAAGAATGTTTGAATTGGTTTTGGTTTCCATTTTATGTGTTTCTTTTGTTGCGTGACTCATGATGCATGGTCTAGAATGTTCTCTTTGAGGGCCCTCCAACCATGGCTGCATCAGATGGTATCAGAGTAGAAGGTTGCGAACTTGTGAATTTGGAGATGAGATTTGGTTGTGAACCTTGAGTGGGTTGTGGTCCTTGTGGTATTCCTTGGGTGAATAGATCGCCGAATTGAGGCAGGCTGTAAGTGTGTTCAATAGATCGCCGAGAGAGAGGCAATTGAAACCTTGTAGTCAGATCGCTGAGTTGAGGCAGTTGCACTGAGCAAAGGGATAGATGTCATCAAGAAGGATGAACCCTAGAATAATGGAGCAGATGATGGAGGAATTTAGAAATGAGATGAGGAATGAGATCCGTAACCTCTTGGGTGGTTTGAGGAGAAACCCTGAACCAAAGGAAGAATATGAAGAAGCTACAAAATAACTCAAGGTTGAAGGGGATGAAAGGCCGACATATGAGAGAGAAGAGAAATTGTTAAGGGTGGTGACACAAGTAAATAAAAGTCATAGGGTGGAGGTTTCTAATTTCTCTAGTACTTTAAGTCCAGAAGGCTTGATAGACTGGATAGGAGAGTTGGAAGACTATTTTGAGCTTGAGGATATTAGGGACCCATTGGGGGTTAGGTTGGCACAGACTAAGTTAAAAGGACATGCTGCTTTATGGTGGAAGGAGTTGCAGAAAGATAGAGTAGAGAATGGTGAAACAAGAATCACCCGGTGGAGATAGATGGTTGCAAGGCTGAAGGCTAAGTTCATTTCAGAAGACTATGAGTTGGAATTGTTTAAGAAGTTGTAGAACCTAAAGTAGAAAGACATGAGTGTGAAAGATATACTGAGGAATTCTACAAGATGACAATTAGATCTAGGCATCGAGAGATGACTAGGGAGAAGGTGGAGAGGTATATAAATGGCCTTAGATTTAACATTTAGGATGAGATGAGTATGTTGAGGATTTCCATAGTTGAGGATGCCTACCAGTATGCTATGAAGGAAAAAGATAAAGTGAAGACAAGACAACAGAATAATCCCAAAGGAAAAGAAAAGCAGATAAGCAGTAGCACGGTGAAGTAGACAAGTGAAGAAGAATCAAGACCTAGATGGAGTAAAGAATTAGACCAAAGAGTACAAAGGAGAGGAAATGACATCAAGGAGTTCTTGGGTAAATGTTTCAAGTGTGGAGAGATTGGGCATCGATCTTTTGAGTGTCCCGAGGGATCAAGTAAAGGTATTGGTAAAAATAATTGTATGGCACATGAAGAGCAGGTAGTTGAGGATGGGATAGAACCAGCGCAGGGAGAATCCCTTATGCTTAGGAGAGTCTTGATGAGGTAGAGCAGGGAAGAGGTTGACACTTCACATATGAAGAATATTTTTTGGACTGTGTGCAAATCAGGAGGTAAGTGTTGTAAGGTTATTGTGGATACTGGAAGTACTGACAACTTGGTATTTGAGGAGATGGTGGAGAAACTTGGTTTGAAGAGGATTCCACTACCTTGTCCTTATAAGATAAGCTGGTTACAAGATGATCATATAAAGGAGGTGAAGGAACAGTGTTGGGGGGTGAAATTTAATATTGGCCCCTTTAGAGATGAAGGTTTTTGTGATGTTTTGTCTATGAGTGCTTGTCATGTTTTGTTGGGTAGACCTTGGCAGTTTGATAGAGGAGCTATATATGATTGCAGAAGAAATCTGATTACTGTAGAGAAGGATGGACAAAAGTTTACTTTTGCTTCCTTGAAGAATAAGCAGGAGGAAGTGAGGAAATTGAGTCTTGTTAAGAGTTATAGAGTTGAGAAGCGAGATGCAAAGGTTGTATTGGAGGATAGCATGGATTTGAAGAAGAACCATGTGGCTAAATCTGAAAAAGAGATGGAACCAAAAGAGTGTAAAGGCAGAGTTGTGCAGAAGGAGACTTGGGTTGCAGGTAAAATAGTAGATAGGATGAATTCTTGTAGGAAAGGTACATCAGATGGGTGGAAGAAGGCAAGTGGTGGTAAATGTACCTTACTACCCTGTGTAGGAATGAGACATGGAAAGGAAGAAAAAGAGGAGAATAAGTTGTAGGATCTGACAGAGGAAAGAAGAGAGGTTAGGAGGAAGAGAAGTATAGACAAAGAAGACATTTGGAGAAAGAAAGAGTTTCTCTATAGGATTTTCACTTACATTGAGGGGCATGTAACAAGAGTGTAACTTGAGCATGTTGTAATCAGGCCTGCGAGCCGAATCTGTAAGCCCGAATGTTGCCGAATGTTTGTAATTGAATTTTTTGACAATAAGAATGTTTGAATTGGTTTTGTTTTCCATTTTCTATGTTGCTTTCGTTGTGTGACTGTTGCTGCATGGTCTGGACTGTTCTCTTTGAGAGCCCTCTGACCGTGGTTGCATCATGAATATATATGATGATGTTTCTATTTAGAGTATACGTAGTTAGTCTATACTATACATAAGTGGAATAAAATTTGAAATTTGGGTTACATCGATGTCTAGAGGTTAGCTTATAATACTAGGAAAACCTTTGAAATAATGAGGTTAACAATACAATGATAATGAAGGTATGAAAGACATGTCATCTTTGATAAGATGCGAGGTCATGCAAACCATATTGTTAATCCATGCTTGAATGATCACTTGATCACTGATATACTTGATTATTGATTGAAACCCTAGGTTGAGGTTAACCTACTTGGTTGGGTTGTTTATTTGATCTTTGTTTAAAACACATAGGATAAGATTAACCTATATGATTGAATTGATCATTGATCATTGATTGTTCATTTTATCTTTGGTTGGAGTCATTTATTGTTGAAGATTATACTTTTGATTGAGATAATTTATTGTTGGGTATTGTACCTTTGAATGTTGAAGATTATACTTTTGAATGAGGTCATTTATTGATGGTTCTATAATTTTGATGGGAGTTAATTATTGCTAAAATACACTCTTTAAAGGGGGATTTTATTGTTGAAATTGCACTTTTGAAATAGAGTCATTTAAAGGATGTGACGTTATGTTTATTCGCATGGTTAATTGGTAAGATAAAGTTACTTTTAATTAGATGAAATACTATAGTTGAAATGTCTTGGTGAAATAGAAAAGAATATAGGTTATTCCTAGGTTTAGGATAATCCAATGAAGGGGATAGCCTATGCATAGAATATGTGTGATCAATACAAATCAAGTACTTATTGTGGTGAATGGGGTGACTCTCACTCAAAGTCTAGGTGATGAATCTTTGGCCAAAGTAGTGTAGGTATCCACTATCTACATTGTCAATTCACAACGATCCAATTATGCATGCTAGTATGAGATTGTCATATACATAGGTTGTAGCTACTGTATGGGAAATTTCTAGTTATGTAGGACACTTCACAACACTTAGGAAAGGCCAAGGAAATTATGAGGTTACCAAACCAATCTCTTTGTGAAAGGGAGGGTCATCTTACTAGTTAGGTAGATGTGTGGGGGACCACAGTGAGTCTATGGTTGGTAGAAAAGCGCTTGAGTGATGCTTCTCCTCATCAATTGGTGGCCAAGATTTGGAAGGGGGACTACTTGGACCATATGTATTTCTATTTCCAGTAAGCTTAGAGGAGCTATGTATGTATTCTTGCATCCATTTATATGGAAGATTGTAGACATGAAGAGTTAAACTTGAGATTATTCATTATGAAATCAATACTTTGGATAGATTATGATATTACAATGTAATGCAATGAAAGTTTGGAATAGTGTTTATTTCAAATGTGCATGTTATCTTTGTTTTTGGAAAGAAAAAAATGTATTGTTATGTGATGGCATCGTAAATTATTGAGTAGAACAATGTGAATGTTACATGAAGTCAATATATATTACAATTAAATGATGTCCCTATGTGAATAGCCTATGATGCCACATTCATGTGCTTTTCCCTCTAAGTGAAGAATGAAAAATTTAATAGTTTTTTCTTCCATCATTGGGGGGCCAAGAGAAAGGTAGGTATCTAGTTTTTTAACCCATGCTTGTGCAATCACCTTCCCTAAACAATAAAAGTGGGGAGAGTCATCTTATTTAGTCTTTGCAACAAATTTTTGTTGGGTTGTTTATTTTCTCCTCTTGAGGTAGTTCTTGATCTTGTATTATAATATTTTCTAAATGAAAATTTTCTTCTAAGGTTTTGATCAAGTCATGAGTATGCATTTATACATTTATCAAAGTCGTTTCTACCATGTTTGGTTTTTCTTCTTGTGATTGCTCATCTCTAGGTAAGAATGTAGGCCATGTTACTCTAGGTGGCAATCTCAATGGAGTTCTATTGTTATTTTTGGAATGGTTTGAATTAATATCTCTTCCATTGGTTTGTGTAGGACTAAGATAACTAATTGTATTATTCATATTTTAGAGTGTTTGGAGAAGAAATTGCGTTGTCTGTTCTTGTTGCTACATAAAAGCCTTCAATTCATTCTCTTGATCTACCTTATGATCACCCATTTTGTTTTTTCCTCTAATTTTAGTTTGTTTGCTAGTTGCCTCTAGTTTTTTCCTTTCTCTTTCCAAGGCTTGTTGGCATATGCTACTTTTAGATCCGCATGCTAATATGATCAATGCTCTGATACCAATTATAATGTCCCTTATTAGGATATTCTTGATTTTTTCCTTAAAATGATAATCTTTACTCAAAATGATAATATCTTTGTGAAAATTTATGAATTTATTATAATAATCAGATAATTAAGTCATAGCATAACTCTGAAATCAATCACATCTTGAATTCTTTGGAAATGCTTTCAAATCTATTGAATTAGAGGTTTTCATCTCTAAATCAATAGTGGAACTATCAAGGGTTTTCATCTTTAAAACTCTTATTCCACTATGTAGGGTTTTTATCCCCCTTGATCAAGATTTGGGTTTTCTTTCAAACCTGATAAGATTTTTTGTCCTTAATCTCTTGTGAACTTGGAAGGGCTTTCATCCTCCCTATTTGCATGACACTTCCTCAAATTCAAGATTTATTGTTGTTTGCTTGATTGATATTTCTTGATGGATTGATGAGTAAATGCTTAAATGATCAATTCCTTGTTGGCTCATTAATCTATCTCTTCACAATGAAATGATCCTCCCTTTACATCTCATATATGAGGGAGTCATAACCTTTAACATTGGAAGGAGTCACACCCCTTCTAATCTAATCGCTGCCACAAGCTTTTAATTTAATATTAATTAAATTATTTGATGCTAATATATCCTTCATTGGTTCCACCTCTATTATTTACTTAAATATTTTTTGGAAGTGACTTTAATTCCTTTACTTTTTAGATTATTCCCACCCTTTGAACTCAAATGTAGTTAACAATCTATTGTTTTTGGTGGGGCATGACATAATAACACGTGCAAAAGCTACAATTTTTATTTTAAAATTTATAATAGCAAGAAGACTATTTTCAAAACTATTTAGAAATGTTAAAAATATAAAATAATAAGGTAGTTTATGAATTTAATTCATGAATTTTTATTTTATGAAGTGAAAATTTTTAATAGTTTTTATTGAAACACTAGTCATTATACTTATTATGAGTTGAAAAGTATAAGTAAATGATTGTATTATGTACACACATTTACATACTTGGTGTTTATTTGCATCCACATCTATCAACATAGACCTAGCTTGGGGTTGAATTTTTTATATTGCCTACTTTAGGGTTCTTGTGTGTCATTTAATCTAGTTTCATGTTCCTAGATTGCGAATGTAAATATATCACACTTATCTAATTTTTGCATTTGTAAGGTAAGAAATTTAAATCTAATTATCAATGTGTCTTGTGTTGTCTTGCAAAGTTGGAGCTAGAGCTATATTAAATTATCAACTAGGATATATTTCCCAAGCTCTTTCTAAGAGAGGGAAGCATATTAACATTGTTTATTCAATCTTCACTATTTAAAATTTAAGTATTTATATAAATAATGCCCTCTATATTTTTTATTTTATTATATAGCTTGATAGGAACCCTAATTACCATTTTGGATAGAAAAGAGAATATTAATTAAGCCTCAATGGTCCACTGAAAAATAGTACCTTACTCATGTCACAATAATGAATCTAACATAGAGCTAGATATCTAGCTTCTATGCATTGCATATCTCCGAGAGATGATCAATATCTCATTATACGATTACTCCAAGTTTTCCTAAGATTTTATTGTTTAGGATAGGTTTCATTTTTTTTAAAGAGTAATAGAGAGAAAAAATTGAAATAGCTTTTAAGTTCTATGTAGCCATGATTATCACCATGCACATCATCTGAAATTGATACCCTCTCAGTGTGTCTTTCAATGTATAGCTTTATGAGCACATGAAACATGCATCACAATACCTTATTATAGTGTAATTTCTTCTTGCCAAAAAAATTAGTCACTTTTTGTGTGGTTGCCTTCTGTATCTTTTTTTTTAAGGGGGGAATTAGATAGGAATACACAAAAAGGTTGGGTTATGTCCACGTCATGGGAAATGACATTGGGTATGTCATGCACAAAACCTAGACACAACACAAAACCCAATTTTTTGAAACCATACTAACAACATTGATGTCTACTCGTATTCACAGAATGCGATGCTTGTCGTGTTCACTTGGGAAAATCACTCGTGAAATATTGTAGAAAGCACACTACCCCAAAGGGTGAGGGAGGGGAGCAAATAGATTGGGTGTGGAAAAATCTAGTCCTCTCACTTTAAAAACATAGGCTATCCGAAAGGTGAGATGAATTAGGGAATTAATTAAATTAGAACACCTTTGAGATCATAATCATCAGACCGTGATCATCAATACACAATAACCTTATGACAAAAATCAACCTTATCATGATGTGCATTAAGCCAATCCATGCCCAAGACTAGGTTGTAGAATCCCAAAGGAATAATCCGAAGATCTACTAATGTGGTGATGTCCTCAAAGGTCATCTGGCAATATCGATACCAAATATTGTGCCCAAAACTTAGACACAACACAAACCCCAATTTCTAAACCACACTAACAACATTGATGTCTACTTGCATTTGAAAATATTAGAAAATTTCATAACAAGACAAGGACAATATAACTTTCTGGGTATATGATAGTGATCTCATTTGTAACACTCATAACACAACACTTACACATCATAATTTTTCATTATTTCCCATTTAAATAAAAACTACTAAGACAAGGCCCTTCTCAAGGGTTCTTTACATAGTTTATTTGTAACAATGTAATACACATCAATATAATCTCATTTTCTAGTTTACACCACATAAGTATATTTTCTTTCTTTTCATGCATTGTACAATTCTCATTTCCAATTTTACTACCTTACTTAAGTCACAAAAGCTATAAATTTACATGATTATGCAATTTATTGATATATTTATCATATAGGCAGTGAAATAAAGTCTTACAGTTATCATTTCCACTATTAGACTACAAATGGTACTAAAATTCTTCCTCAACTTGGTTTTTTCTAAAGTACAACACACATTTTAAAATTTTTCTTCCTTAATTCCTTAGAACCTACACATAGAAGAAGACCACATGGAAACAATTCTTCGAGGACTAGTAGGAGCTCACCTCCCTTCCGTAGGACAATAAATTGTCCACCTTCGGGCTAGGAAAAAACACATGGTGATAAGGAAATGTTTAGAACACTATTCACAACAAAATTTTAGGGAAGATAAACACTTAAAATACACAACACATCACATATTCATACCAACAATTTTCCAAGGAAAACTACTAAACAAGATATTTTGCAAGAACCTCACTAAGGGGGAGTGGGGACACCATCCATGGGGAAGTAATTAGAAAACCATTAATTAATAGCCGCATTATTTTACACACTACTTCCTCCACCCAAAATTCCCACCATAGTCAAACAGAACTTAGAAATATCACCTCTTACAACAATTTACAACCTTCAATAGTGGTAGGTGAGTACACTTACCCATTGAGACAACAAATTACATCTTTCAATGGTGTGATGTGGGTACTCTTACCTATTGGGAACTTCCCCAACATGGATCTACAATCCAATCTACTGCAAAACCATTAGTGCTCTCATAAGCCTACGAGGGTTGACTCCTACTACCCAAAAATCCACATCACAATAGCAATAAAACCCAATAAAAAAAATACAATATCACACTAGACATAATCACACATGGTTTTGAACATAACCAACTCATGGGCCATGAAGCTTAATTGATAAATTTATTTTCCTATACTTATAGAAGGTAGGTCTAGTTGCACATGCACATCTCTCTCCATCTTTATCTTCTCAACCGAATTTTTTTTCAACTCTTAGCTCCCTCTCCAACTAGCATACAACTCCAAAATAACATAATAATCCCCTCAAAATAATATTCTCTTCCTCTTAAATGGGGAAACACAAGTGTAAGAATAATCTATCCATTTCTAAGTGTGGAGGTGACACATGTCACCTTCACAACTATTCCATTTAACCTCCTCTTTTCTTGCAAATGACTTTAGTAAAATGTAATTTAGATTTTCATTACTTTGATTAAGGTTAAAATAAAGGGTCCAATTTTTCATGTTGAAGTAATTTTTATGCCTTTAAAAGTAACTAAATAATAATTAAAAAAAAAGACATTTCAAATGATGCTTGCAAAATATAAAATATTAATTAATATGAGTGACCAGTCAGTCTTTTCATAGGAGTGCTAGCAATGCAGATAAGTAGTAGTATTGAAATATTAGTAGTTATTTATTTTTCTTATATTTGATTGCAATTGTTATTAGTATGTATTAAAGTTTGTTGTCTACCTTATGAAATAACATGCATTACATATTCTTTTGTATTTTTTGAAGTTAGGAATTTGACATCCTAGTTTTTATCTTTTATATACATTGTCCTTAGAATGAGTATTCACAAGACAAATATAATTGATTTTAACTCAATGTATAGTAAATAGTATGTGTACTCATTAATATAATGATCAAACCAAATAATATTACATTTGATTTAAACATTAGATTTATTAAATTCTTTATTTGAATAGCATATGGTGGAAAAACCACATGAGAAGTTTCTTTATTATGTTCATTTCCCATCCTCTAGTGTCTTACATATTAAGAAATATAAATGTATGTAAAATAAATAAATATATAACAAATAGATAAATAATAAAAGAAAAATATAGAGGGGTGTATTTATGCATAAGGAATATATGCTTAAATTTCAAATATTAGAGTAAGATTGAATAGACAATGTTAATTGTATGCTTCCCTCTCTTAGAAAGAGCTTGGGAAACACCTACCTACTATTTATTTATGTATAATATAGCTTGATGTGAACCTTAATTAGAATTTTGGACAAAAAAGAGAATACTACTTAAATCTCAATGGTCCACTCAAAAATAGTACCCTACTCATGACACAATAATAAACCTAATAGAAAGTTGGAGATATAGCCTATGTGCATTGCATATCTTCTAGAGTTTATTAATATGTCACTATAAAATTACTTCAAATTATCCTAAGATTTGATTGTTTAGCATAGGTTTCAATTTTTTTTAATAGAGTAATAGTGAGGAAAATTTGAAATAGCTTTTAAGTTCTATGTAGCCATGAGTATCACCATGCACATCATCTGAACTTGATACCTTCTCAGTGTGTCTTTCAATGTATAGCTTAATGAGCACATGAAACATACATCATGATACCTTAATATAGTGCAATTTCTTCTTGTAAAAAAACACTTTTTATGTGGTTGTTGATGAGGTATAAATAACCTCATGATTATAATAGGCTAAATACCCTTACTCTTACCAATCACTTTAACCCTACCGATTGTTTATTTTTAGGATCAATAATTGTTTACATTTTATAAAATAATGAATAAATCTTTATTTCTCAAATTGATTGAAATTAGATAACTAATGTTGATTTAATGATATAGATTTCAAGTCATTGTACATGACTTTTGCATGACCAAAGAATGAAGTGGACTTTTAGCGGACTTCAAGCAGTTGGAGTTAAAGCGTTGAAAATTTAGGCGCCAAAAATTTAGGCATGCAAAGTGCAACCATCTCCTTTTAAGATCTATGTTAAACTTTCTATTTAAAACTTAATGGCTCCCTTCCAAGCCTTTATTCTATTTTTATGTCACAAACATCTGTTAAGTTAGTAAGTTGTAATTTTGTTAAAGAATTTTTCAATGGTGATCTACCAACATCTGAAATTTAGGATTTCCTAAGTAGTATATGTGTGTAACCGCCAAAATAAATGTGATGCTGTTATGATATGATTTGGATACTATTCAACTATGTCTTTGTATTACACTTTGATGATATGAATAAAATAACTATTGCTAGTCTTATTCTGAGTCAATAGTTTTGAGTAATGGGAATACCATGAATGGATTTACTTTGAAGATGCAAAAGTGCATGTGATCTGAGTTAATCGTAGGAACACCCAAGAGCTAGCGACTTGAGGGATCTCATAGAGTAGATAAGTATCTTTATTTTAATACTGTTACTTTCATCTTGTACATGTTGAACTTGGTTGAATATTATTTGTGTGTCGAGCTCTGTCATATGTTCCCGTAGGTCGTAGTTTTAAGTTTGTAATCTTTAAATCCTGTTCATTTGAAAATTTTGGAGCACCCATCCTTGTTGTTAGTTACAAATTGTTAAGTATATTTTGTATCAGCAGTTAGTCGTTAGCCTTTAGTTGCTTTCATTTAAATTTCATAGTTTAACTGCAAGTGTTACTTCTTAGGTAAAATACATGCTTTCTAGAATTGTAATAACCCATTCCAAATTATTAATTAATTAGTATTATTGTAAATGACACATGAATATACTCCAAATTAAAAAGACATAACTAGTGGCTAAAGTCAATCATAGCTACACATGTCCATTTAAAATGAGTCAAAGATTCTTATATTCACTTCAATAGTCAAATTAAAATATCAAGATTCTCTTGGCACATAAGGCCACAATATCATTACATAGTACATTTCTCATCAAGTACATAAATGATATCTCATCAAGTTACATCAAAGACTAAAATAGTCTAGTGAACAACTAAGGTTCTTCTTCGTCGCTCGCCTCCATTGGTGGACGAGATCATGGTTGAAGCGCTTTATTGCCCAACCATAAAGCTTACACTTCGCTGGTATTCTTTTGAATTGAAGAATGCCTGAACTTGCACATAAAGTTTAGCAAGAGAAACACCTACAAGGTGGAATCTGGTGTGTGCCCAAACATCAACATGCAAATTCTATCTGCATGCTAGAAAAGAAAGTGCAAGATCTATGCTAGGAATGAAAAAGAGTGAAACCACATAGTTCATTCATGCATACATAATGAATATTATTGCTTGGACAACCATAATAAGTGTGTTGCAACAACAAAAAAAAATAGGTTATGGTAAAGCAAACCTATACTCTCTATTTCCATTTTGGCACCCATCCCAGAAGGTAACTTTCTATCATAACAACTATCTACCCTCTAGCAGCAACTACCCATAGATTCTCTAGTCTACTAAGGTATCACTCCTTTGTTCCATTATTAATATATACTATTCTAAGTGTCTTCCAGAAGAAATAGAATACTAGTTTATACTCAAATAAGAAATCAGATTTATATTTCATAGAGTAATTCGCAATCAGTCATATCATTCTTATGACTATATTCACTTAACATCTTAAGAATTTTCCTTTTTAAATGTACTAGAAACAAAATAAGGTATGTCACAAGTATATGTATGTACGTAGAAGAAATCTATGTACATACACATATATGTGCCCACTAATGTTTAAGTTTGTGCATACATTCTGAAATAATTGTAAAATTCTGATTTGCAATATAAAAATGGAATTCCCTTAGCATTTCTTGTCAAAATAAATATTCCAAGCAAGTTTAAGCTAACAGTTTCTCACTTAGTATTACAATCTATCATTGTTGTTTTCATATGAACATTCATTTTTCTAACATTGTTTGGATTGTTTCCTACCTACAATCATTATTCACGTTGTTGCATATGAAAATTCAATGTTTAAATAGTTTCAACACTATCTCATACTAAAAAATCATTAATCCAGTTGTTTACATACAAAACAGTTTAAAGAACAAGCTATTTCCAACCATAATAATAATAACCTTTCAACAAAACAAAGTTGTTTAATATAGAATAACTTTTGTTTGCATCAATTCATTTTTGTTTCAAACTACAAAAAAAAAAGACAATTAATTTTGTATGCTCATCTTACTAATTTTAAGCTGTTACAAGCTACGTGTTCGGTTACAAGTAACTAATCACCGTTTAGAGTTGAACAAGTGTATTCATCATGAATAAATAATAAACAAATTAAATAATACAATTTCAACATTAAGAATAAAATTTTATAATCTAGATCTTGGACTCTTTTATTTTGGAATCACTATGAGTAACTTGACATAATGCAGAAACCTAGTTTTGACAGGCTTGTCAAAATTTAGCTAAGAAAACAAGGAGGTTTCAGGATCAACATAATTTTAGCCTACACGGGTTGCATCAATTAAACCAAATTTTTCTAGATTTCGACCTCATTTACTAAGGTTGAGTACCTCCTATCCTAACTAGAAGATTCATACAAATTTACCTTTGTGGGCATACTAGCGAATGCCTTAATGCATGCTGCTACTTCATGTAGACTCATAAATGAACAATTCAAGAGTAAAAGAAATACTATCGATCCCGAGGATCAATTCTTACAAATTAACAATGAAACCCCTTAATCCTTTCATGATTCTTCACATAAGATTATCACAACCTACATAATAGAACAACCTTTCCCCTTTCACCATTATCGGCTAGGTCGATAATGAAAGGTGTAGGCCTTCAACAATATCATTGTCGACACAAAATAATAGTTTCACAGAGGATTATTTCCTCTTTCATGGGTTTGACAGGTGAACCTTTACAAGCCATATCTAAATGGTACACAGTAAATCAAACAAACAAATTACATTAGCCAAGATATGGATTCCACATTCAAGCGAATGTTTCCAACAGTCGCTTCATGGGTATCGATGACTTAACAAAGAGGCTAGTTGAATGGCTTTAATGGCATGAGCAGGTTGATAGGCCATGTGAATCCCCCAAGGGTGGTCACCATTCTTCCCTTTGGCCTAAGTGGAGCACATAGACAAAACAACATGATGCAACCACGATCGGAGGGTCCTCAAAGAGAACAATCCAGACCATACAAAAAGAGTCACACAATGGAAGCAACACAAAAAATGGAAGAAAACAAAAATTCAAACATTCTTATTATCAAAAATCTCAATTACAACTAGCCGACAACATCCGGGTTTACAGATTCGGCTCACAGGCCTGATTACAACATGCTCAAATTACAATCTTCCTACATGCTCCTCAATGCAAGCGAAATCCTATCGATCAAATATTATCTTTCTCTAATCTCTAACTCTGCCACCTTCTAATGATCAAATACAATGCTTTATATACATTCACAAATCCAAAAACATCTGTGTCGGCCCAAAGATTATTACAATCTCCGATTAAAGAAAATGTAATGTGTGCTTGCATATGTCGGCCTCAAATTTGAATTAATCCTCAGTGAATGCATAGGATGAAATGTGGAAGTAAATTAAGGTCAAGGAAACTCCATAGAACAATTCAAATCACATCGACAAGATCCACAAGATACGAAAACGATCCACAAGCAATCGAACTAGCCGTCAGATAAGAAAATATTCCAATGCCGGTTCAAGAAACTACCACATAATCCAGAAGTGATAACTCGCCAAAAAATGAACCAATCGTGCTCAAATATTGGAATAAGGTAAATGAACATGTCCACGATGTAAACATAGATCCACAAGGTCTAGCGAGCAAACATGAAGAACTACCGAATCTGCCAACTTGAACTGAACAAAAACTAAACAAAGACAAACTGGAATGAAAATATTTTTGGGTGATGCAAGATTTCCATGACCCAAGGATACTCCTGCATTAGACACCCCTGATGAGAAAATATGTTCCATGAGAGGAACTCATGAACATCAAGCTGGGTTTTGGATATAGATCCCATGCTCATTCCTGATCCAAATGTCTTCACTGTTTGTACTTCTCTTCTTCCTAACCTCTCTTCGTTCCTTTGTCAGATCCTTCAACTTCTTCTTCTCTTTACCTTCCTTTCCCTGCCTCATACCTGCACAAGGTAGTAAGGGACACTTACCACCACTTACCTTCTTCTACCCATCTGATCTACCTCTTCTACAAGACTTCATCTTATCTGCTATCTCATCTGCAACCAAAGTCTTCTGCTGCACAATTCTGCCTTTACATTCTTCTAGTTCCATCTCACTTTCAGATTTAGCCACAAGGTTCTTCTTCAAATCCATGCCATCCTCTAGTACAACCTCTACATCTCGCTTCTCAACACTGCAACTCTTCACAAGAATCAGGTTCCTCACTTCCTCCTACTTATTCTTCAAGGAAGCCAAAGTAAACTTCCACCCATCCTTCTCTACAGTAATCAGATTCCTTCTACAATCATATATAGCTCCTCTATCAAATTGCCAGGGCCTACCCAACAGAACATGGCAAGCACTCATTGACAAAACTTCATCTTTGAAGGGGCTAATATTAAAGTTCACCCAACATTGCTCTCTTACCTCCTTTACATGATCATCTTGTAACCAACTTATCCTATAAGGACAAAGATGTAGAAACCTCTTGAAACCAAGTTTCTCCACCATCTCCTCAGATACCAAGTTATTAGTACTTCCAATGTCTTCAATAACCTTACAACAATTACCTTCTGATTTACACAGTTTAGAAAAGATTCTTCCTCTGTGAAGTCGCAACCTCTTCTCTGCTCTGCCTCATCAAGACTCTCCTAAGTATAAGAGATTCTCCCTATTCTCATTCTATCCCATCTTTAGTTACTTGCTCTTCATGTGCCACACAATTCTTTGTACCAATTCCTTTACTTGATCCCTTAGGACACTCAAAAGATCGATGTCCAATTTCTCCATACTTGAAACATTTTCCCAAGAATTCCTTGCTGCATTTCCTCTCCTTTGTACCCTCTGATTCGATTCTTTAGTCCACTTAGATCTTGATTTTTCTTCACTTGTCTGCTTCTCTTTGCTACTGCTCATCTACTTTTCTTTCCCTGTGGGATTATTTTGCTATCTTTTCTTCACTTTTTCTTCTGCCTTAAGATCATATTGGTAGGCATCTTCAACTATGGAAATCCTCAACATACTCATCTCATCTTGAATGTTAAATATAAGGCCATTTATATACCTTGCCACCTTCTCCCTAGTCATCTCTCAGTGCCCAGATCTGATTGTCATCTTGTAAAATTCCTCAGTATACTCTTTCACACTCATGTCCTTTTGCTTCAGGTTCTACAACTTCTTGAATAGTTCCAACTCATAGTCTTCTAGAATAAACAACCTTTAGCCTTGCAACCATCTATCTCCACCGAGTGATTCTTGTTTCACCATTCTCCACTATGTCCTTCTGTAACTCTTTCCACCATAAAGTAGCATGCCTTTTCAACTTAGTTTGTGCCAACCTAACCCTCAATGGGTCTCTAATATCCTCAAGCTCAAAATAGTCTTCCAACTCTCCTATCTAGTCTATGAAGTCTTCCAGATTCAATGTACCAGAGAAGTTAGAAACCTCCACCTTATGAATTTTACTTACTTGTGCCACTTCTCTTAGCAATCTCTCTTCTCTCTCATCTGTCGGTCCTTTATCCTCTTCAACCTCAAGTTCTTCTACAACTTCTTCATATTCATCCTCCGGTTCAGGGTTTCTCCTCAAACCACCCAAGAGGTTCTGGATCTCATTCCTCATCTCATTTCTAAAGTCCTCTATCATCTACTCCATTCTTCTAGGGTTCATCCTTCTTAGCGACATCTCTCCCCCTGCTCTGTGCAACTGCCTTAGCTCGACGATCTAACCACAAGGTTTCAATTGCCTCTCTCTTGGCGGTCTATTGAACACATTTACAGCCTGCCTCAAATCGGTAATCTGTTCACCCAAGGAATGCCACAAGGACCGCAACCCACTCAAGGTTCGCAACCAACTCTCATCTCAAGATTCGTAGGTTCGCAACTAGCTCTGATACCATCTGATGTAGCCACAGTCAGAGGGTCCTCAAAGAGAACAATCCAAACCATGCAACAAGAGTCACACAATGGAAGCAACATAGAAAATTGAAGCAAACACAAATTCAAACATTCTTATTATCAAAAATCTCAATTATGACTAGCCGACAACTTCCGGGTTTATAGATTCGGCTCACAGGCTTGATTACAACATGCTCAAATTACCATCTTCCTACATGCTCCTCAATGCGAGCAAAAATCCTACTGATCAAATCTTATATTTCTCTAATCTCTAACTTTTCCACCTTCTAATGATCAAATACAATGCTTTATATACATTCAAAAATCCAGAAACATCCGCATCGGCCCAAAGATTATTACAATCTCTGATTAAAGAAAATGTAATGTGTGCGTGCATATGTCAGCCTCAAATTTGAATTACTCCTCGGTGAATGCATAGGATGAAGTGTGGACCTAAATTAAGGTCGGGGACACTCCATAGAACAATTCAAATCACACTGAAAAGATCTGCAAGATACGAAAATGATCCACGAGTGATCAAACTAGCCGTCAGATAAGAAAATTATTCCAGTGTTGGTTCAAGAAACTACCACATAATCTAGAAGCGATAACTCACCAAAAAATGAACCAATCATGCTCAAATCTTGGAATAAGGTAAATGAACATGTACACGATGTAAACATAGATCCACAAGGTCTGGCGAGCAAACATGAAGAATTACTAAATCTGCCGACTTGAACTGAACATAAATTGAACAAAGACAAACTGGAATGAAAATATTTTTGGGTGATGCAAGATTGCCATGACCCAAGGATGCTCCTGCATCACAACATTTACATGCCAACAATACTACCAATTCTACATTCATACAATGAAAATGCAAACTAAGAAATGTAAACATAGAATAGCAAATTTTATATTATCGAATTACCTCTTATCAGTTGAGCCTTCGAATGAAGCTTTTCCTATGATTTTTCCCCAACTTCGATCACTTTTTCCTACTTTTTGGGTGCCTGTCAATTTCCTTCCAAAATCGATACCTGCTTTTTCTGCCATAGTCGCTCTCTAATTTTGAATGATGGATATTATTATTAGGCAAGTCAAGACCATCATGGGTCTGCCTTGTAATCTCTATTGATTCTTCTACAGTCTGACCCTTAATCATCGACTATCACTTAAATTTTCAATTCAAATTTGAACAATAATATGTATATGTACGTATATATATATATACATATATACATATATATATATACATATATACATATACATATATACATATATATATACATATATTTGTAATTATATATATGTATATATATATGTATGTATGTATGTATGTATGTATGTATAGATATATACATCCTTATATATATTTGAACTTCTATGCAATGATTTCATTCACATCTTACCATGCATTTCGAATAATGCACATATATATATATACACATATATATGTTCAAATTTACTTACACACACACACACATATGTATATATATATGTGTATGTGTGTGTGTGTGTGTGTATTTTAAATAAAATATTCATACACAATTTGCTTGTTTAGAATGTTTCAAAGGTTTCATACACCATCATCTTAGGTAAGGAACTTGAATTTTTATTTTGAGCTTCTTTTCATATGTAAATATATTTACTTCTACAAAAAGAAATTTTCTTTACAATGCTCTTTTTTTTTAGTTCCTTCAAGTTGTAAGTTGAATAGACAATTAATTCTACTAACCATTCACTTGCAAGCACTGAAACAATTCAAATCCAAAAAAATTCACATCTAAATGTATATATATAAATAAATCAAATTGCAATCATCATGCCATTGTGGTGTATCCACCTAAATTCCAACTAGCTTACTGTTTTATCCCGCTAAACAATCCTACTTCAATCATGTTCTCGTCCTTCAACCTATCACCCTGCAACTGCACACAATTGCACTTGCAAATTGATCAGTAACGTTCAATTTGGATGGCATATAAAAATAGTTTTCAAAAATTCACAAGGTCAACATCAGTCAACATCTTATATTCAATTTTTAAATATCCCAGAATCTCCTTTTAATATTTAATTGAATTTTCATCAATAATTCATTTTTTCTGAAATTAAATAATATGCAATAAAACTGGGTTATGATATCCTTCCCCTCTTGGAAGAGACATTGTCCCAATGTATAGCAAGTCAAAATAAATAACATCATATCAAATTTGTACATTCATGTCTATTTCAACATCACAAGCAACTATATATGTTTGTTTCATCATCACATCAAATTATGTGTCTATTTCAACATCACATCAAAATATATGTCTATTTCAACATCACATCAAAATATATGTCTATTTCAACATCACATCAAAATATATGTCTATTTCAATACCAGAGTTTTTAAAGCATAACTATCAGAGTATCTCAATCAAAAGAAAATATCAAACACAATTATTTCTTCCCCATCCTCCCAAGTATCACTATCCTCTAAGTACTGATTCTATTGGACCTTAAACTGAGCAATATCTCTGCTCCACAACTTAGCATTGTGTCTATCCAAGATTCTAATGGGATCCACTAGCACCACTCCTAGATCCTGCACCTGCAAGTATTTCCAATTAAGCACATCATTCTCATTAGGATGATATGGCTTAAGAAAAGAAACATGAAACACATTATGAAGTCGAGCCAGAGCAGGTGGTAGAGCTAGTCTATAAGCAATTGGGTTAATCACTTCCAAGACTTCAAATGGTCCCACATATCTTGGGGCCAACTTGGAAGACTTTCCAAAAGTGATAAAAATATTATGAGGTTTAACTTTCAAGAAAACTGTCCCCTATTGCGAACTACCTAAGAGTTTAGTTCTTGTTAGCATAACTCGTCTATCAGCCTGCTGCCTCTTTCAATCTGCTCTTAATGACCCTCATTTGTTCTTCCATTTCCTTAAGTATTTCAGGTCCTACTAAGATCTTGTCCTCCAACTTATCCCAACTAATGGGGGTACGAAACTTCCACCCATATAAGGCCTTAAATGGTGCCATGCCTAAGGATGCATGATAGGAGTTATTGTAAGCAAAATCTACCAAAGGAAAATATTCTTCCCACTTATATTGTTGGTCCATACAATACATTCAGAGGAGATATTTGACTACCTGATTCACCCTCTCTATCTAACCATCAGTCTAAGGATGATAAGCTGATCTGAAATTCAATTTAGTTCCTAATGCTGCATTCAAGGTTGTCCAAAACATTGAGGTCATTCGTGTGTCTCTATCAGAAATGATAATCTCTGGCACTCCATGCAAGTGGAAGATCTCCTAGATAAATTTCTTAGCCAGGGTCAACGATCCATCCTTAAGGTTTCCTGGAATGAAGTGTACAACCTTAGTCAACTTATCAATCACAACTAAGATGACATAATCCTTATTCTTGCTCAATGACAACCCCTGTACAAACTACATATTGATCACCTTCCATTTATACTCAAGTATGTCATGAGGATAAAATAACTCGACTGGGTGTGCATGCTTAGTCTTCATTCACTGGCACTCCAACAATCTGGCTATGTAATCCACTACATTCTTCTTGAGTTTAGGCCAAAAATATTGAGCCTTCAACTCTGTGATCATCTTGGATACACTGGGGTGTCCTAAATAGGGTGCATTGTGAACTTCTTCCAAAACTAGCTTCCTCAGCTCTCCAGAGTTGAGAATATACATTCTTCTCTGGGACATTAAAATACCATCTGGTTTGATCTCGTACCCATCAAATTGATGATCTGAAGGATTTTTTGCTAGGGAATTCTTCACTCTTTCATAGTGCTCATCCCTTGGAAAATTCTGAATTACTTGTCACCTCAAGTTAGAACTTGTTGAGATCATGGCTGCCATATTTCTTGTCTAATGAGAGCATCAACCTCTATGTTCTCTTTCCCTTTTATGTATTCTATTCCAAAGTCATACTCGTTGAGGAATTCTAGCCACCTTCTCTATCGTGCATTAAGGTTTGGCTAGGTAAATATGTATCTCAACCCCAAGTGGTTTGTCTTGAGTTAAAATGGCTTCCCCAAAAGGTAATGCCTCCACATCTGTAAGGCGTGAACTATGGCTACCAATTCCAAGTCTTGGGGTACGTAGTTCCCTTCGTGCTGCTTGAGCTTCCTTGATTCATATGCCACCACCTATCTGTCTTGCATTAATACTACTCCTAGTCCCCCTTTGAAGGAATTTGTGATTACTATGAATCTCCGATTAGGATCAATGATAGTTAGAATTGGTGTTGTCGTGAGCCTATCCTTCAAGAGTTGGAATGCCTGCTTGCATTTCTAAGTCCATTCAAACCACATTTCCTTCCTTTGGATTGTGGTAATAGGATATGCAATCTGGGAGAACCCTTGCACAAACTTCCTATAGTATCCTGTGAGGCCCATGAAGCTACGAAATTCTGACACATTCTGTGGCACTGACCATTCCATGATTGCCTTAATCTTTTTGGGGTCTACATAAACTCCTTCCACTGAAATGATATGGCCCAAATAGTGAACTCTGTCCTGATACAATGAACACTTGGACAACTTCCCAAATAATTTCCTTTCTCTCAGTTGTTGGAAAACAATCCTCAAATGTTTATCATGCTCTTTGACAATCTTTGAGTAGACCAAAATGTCGTCAATAAAGATCGAAACAAAATCATCTAAGCAATATTTGAATGCACTATTCATAAGGTTCATAAAGGCTGCTAGGGTTAAACCAAAAGGGACCACTCTGAACTCGTAATGTCCATACTGAGTTCTAAATGCAGTCTTTGGAATATCTTCTTCCTTAATCCTCAATTGATGGTACCTCAATCTGAGATCTATCTTGGAGAAAACCATTTCTCCCTTCATTTGATCAAACATATCATCAATCCTTGGGAGTGGATATCAATTCTTGATAGTGACCTTGTTCAACATCTGATAATCTATGCACAGACGCAAGGTCCCATCCTTCCTTTCCACAAAAATAACTAGGGCTCCCCAAAGAGACACACTAGGTCTTATGAGTCCCTTTTCCAACAATTCCATCAGCTGGGCCTTCAACTCATAGAGTTTTGTAGTGGTCATTCGATAAGGTGCCTTGGATTGAGGTTCGACCCCTAGGACTAGGTCGATAGAAAAATTGAATTCTCGCTTCGGAAGCAATTCTGTAAGTTCTTTAGGGAACACATCCTAGATCTCCTTGAGAATAGGATAATCATCTAAATATGGGTCCTTTTTGTCCAGATTACTAACATGCACTATGTAAATCATAGACACTTTTCGACGAGCCTTCTTAAGCTCCATTGCAGAAATCTGTCTAAGCTCTAAGGGTCTCTGCATTCCACAAACCTCAATGGGGTTTCCACAATCATCCAGACAATTGACCACCTTATCCTCATAGTTCACTAGAGATTTATGCTCAGTTAACCAATTTATCTCCAAAATCACATCATATGAGCCTAAGGATGCCACATACAAGTTGACTTGAGTTTGAAAAATTGGAAGTTCTAACTCACTGCAAAAGAGACATGTATCTACCCTATGCTCTGCTCGATTACCATACTAAACTTTCCATGAGTTTTCCATGTACCTAGGTCTAATGGGTAGCTTAAATATTATTCTAGGATCTACAAAAAATTTAGTAGCTCCAGTATCAATTAAGATAGAGACAGATTGGCCATAGAGCTTACCTGTGAGCTAAGTTGGTGAAGCTTGATATTCTGCCTGTTTATTGTCCACAATAGCGTGGATCTGGTGAGTCTGCTAGTAGCTTCCTTCCATTTGGGACTTCAACCATTGAGGATAATTTTAGGCATAATAATCACCCCCACAAGTATAGCATCCATCTCACAGTCCTTTATGCCTGTAAAGAAGTAAAAAAGATTCCCTGTTTTGCACCTAGAAACGTGGATTTGTGAAAACAATACAAAAAATGAAGATCAAATTTTTGCGCATTGTATTTGACCTCAAAATTAAATCTATAAAACATTTACCCCAATTACAATTTCAATAGATTTCCAAAAATGTAAAAATTTATGAAAAATTCACCAATTTGCGTCCAAAAAACCAATTTTATGAAAAAACATAAAATCACAATAACTCCTACAAAAATGATGATAAACCATCAATTTTTTTATTGTAGCCTCTTGAGATGATGTACAAGATTCTTTGAAAATATTGTAGAAAAATTTGCAGCTGTGTAGAATGAAGAAATTTTTAAAACCTGGGGTTTTGTCCAAAAAATGGCAGATCTACAACAAAAAGTCAATAAAACCTGCAAAAAGCAAGCTAGATCAAAGGATTCACCTCAGGTTCACCAATGTAATTAGGATAAAATAAAATATAAAACTAAAATAGAAATATATCAAATCCTAACTAGCACAATAGAGTACGAGCAAACATGAAAATCACAATAACAAACGAATGCAAACCCAAATCCATGCTAAACTCGATTTATCTCCATTGCTCTTCTCCACCTGCATGAGAATGCAAGATTTTGAAGGATTGATAATGGAGGAATGTTGGTTGCTCAATTCAATAGCATAATGACCTGATGAAAATGACAAATAGAGAATGATAGAGACAGATGGAAGACTGAAGAATGATTTTGACAGAGTGAGGATACTTAAGAATCAACCTTCTAAATGGATTGTGAGAGGCTGTATTTATAGAGCCTTGATGTGGATGAAGATAGAATTTGATTTTTTTGTTTTATTTGATCAAGGAGGAAATAAAACAAGATAAGATAAGATGTGAAAAGATAGAAAGATTTTGATTCTCTTTTAAAGGAAATAAAACAAGATAAGATAAGATGTGAAAAGATAGAAAGATTTTGATTTAAAACAAGATAAGATAAGATGTGAAAAGATAGAAAGATTTTGATTCTCTTTTAAAGGAAATAAATCCTAAAAAATATGAGAAGTATAATTGATGAATTATCTAATTAAATAAATTAATTAGATACACATGAGTTTCAATTTTGGAAAGAAAGCGAAAAGATCTTTTTAAGATTTTATTAATTAAATAAATATTTGATTTATTTAATTAATGTTGAATTATGATTTCATCAATTAAATAATATAAATTATTTAATTAACATTAGAAGAATTAATAGAAATGATTTAATTAATTAAATAATATAAATGATTTAATTAACATTAGAGGAATGGATGGAAATGATTTAATTAATTAAATAATATAAATTATTTAATTAACATTAGAGGAATGGATAGATTATGATTTAATTAATTAAATAATATAAATTATTTAATTAACATTAGAGGAATGGATGGATTATGCATAGGAAGGGAATAAATGAAATTAGTCAAATAAATAAGATTTATTTAACTAATTAGAGGATGACATGGGTACCTAGGGAAAAACATGATACAAGGTGTCTAAATGATGCGATGTGATAAGGTATCATAAGAGGACATTTTTAGGTGTCTACAACACCCTCCAAACTTGTCCTCTTTAAAGCCCTTCTACTTTTGGTCGTCCTTACCCTTACCTTTATTTGCTTTCTTGTTCTTTCCACCATTACCATCTTCACCTTTTTCTTGTGATTCACTTTCCCTCTTGAGGTTACGAATTTGATGGCTCTTGTCTCCCTTATGAAATTTCTTCTTCCCATAATGAGACTTATAACTCGAATTGCAGCGAAGATTTTACAACTGTTGTAGTTTTTGTTCCTATTTGGCGGCTTTTTGAAAGACTTCATTCATGGTATGAGGCTCGTGCATGTCCACCTCGGCTCCTATGTGGGGTCTGAGTCCCATTATGAATTTCTGGATACAAAACCATTCATCCCCCTGATATTGACATACATCAACAAATTTGTGAACTTTTCCCAATACTGAATCACAACCATATTCCCATGGGTCAAGTTCTGAAATTCCATCACTTTCTTGTCAAAGAAAAGCTGTGGTAGCCATCTCTTCTTGAAAGCTTTGAGGAAGAGTCCCCAAGTGATCTCAGCAGGCTGTAGGTTTTGTTCCAACTTCTCATTATCCCACCATGTCGTTGCTTCACCTAAGAGCTGATACGTAGCCCATTCCACCTTGGTTTGTTCAGAAAGGTTATAGAGCCCGAAGTATTTTTCCATCTCTATAATCCAAGATTTAGCTCCAGTTCTAATGGCCTTACCATCAAACTTGGGTAGTGCTACTCTTTTGAGGTCTTTTCCAAGCTCTTCCTCAATTCATCCTTGTGGACCTACCCTTGGTCCACCATTTCCTTGATTTCCTTTTGCATTCCTACGGTCCTGGTCCTCGTGTGCCACTCATACTTTTTGCTCAATAAGATCCATGTGAGACTCTTGTCGATTTAGAAGCTCTAGAATTTGCTCCAACCTCTTATTTGGTCTGTTATCAGATCCACTACCACCCTTGTCTTGCCTAGTGGTCACCATGATGTCTCACACTTATCCTGCATCACAATCACGTTTATCACATTTTAACACAAGGTTCTACGAATAAATGTTCTTATACTACAACACATAATTTTCATATGCATACACACTTTAACATAGAAGACATACACATTCATGCATCATACACACATTTCAGAGTCTCTTATTGAACACACCAAAATATAATTTGATTTTATTTATATTTAAGGTGTGTGAATAGACCTTTATTTACAATAGGCTTAGAGTCACATCACTCCAATTTCTCAGTGTCAAATAAAGGACATTCTTCAGGATCATCATCCGAGTTTACATCAAACTTTATAGAAGAGGTGGCTGAGCACGTAGGCTCTCCTTTTCCTCTTTAGACAACAAGGGTGTGTTGGGTCCACAGTCTAGAGGCCAGTCCTAGATTGCAAAAGGCTTCTTGATTTTAGGTATTCACCTCTCTTCAATCTTTAGGCCTCTCTCTAGCTTGAGTCGTATAAGAGCTTGAGCTAGAGTTTCATCATCGAGAATTTCTGGTGGAACCTTTGCCTTGGCGTTTCCTTCCTTTACGTCATTCTTGTGTGGGGTTCTAATAGTTTTCCCTTTCCTTCGTCTTGCCTTTGACTTCCCATTCTTGCATTTCAATTTAGGTGTGGTCAATCCTTAGGACTTCCAGTTTGGGTCAAGGGTCAACTACCCTAATCAACTATGGTAGACTCAAAAAGGCCTAGAGTTGAACCTTAAGCCCTGATACCAAATACAATAACCCATTCCAAATTATTACTTAATTAGTATTATTGTAAATGACACATGAATATACTCCAAATTATAAAGACATAACTAGTGGCTAAAGTCAATCATAGCTACACATTTCCATTTAAAATGAGTCAAAGATTCTTATATTCACTTCAATAGTCAAATTACAATATCAAGATTCTCTTGGCACTTAAGACCACAATATCAGTACATAGTACATTTCTCATGAAGTACATAAATGATATTTTGTCAAGTTACATCAAAGACTAAAATAGTTTGGTGAAAAACTCAGGTTCGTCTTCCTCACTCGCCTCCACTGGTGGATGAGATCATGGTTGAAGCACTTTACCTCCCAACCATGAAGCTTATGCTTCCCCAATATTCTTTCGACTTGAAGAATGCCTAACCCTGCACAAAATTTTTAGCAAGAGAACAACCTGCAAGGTGGAATCTAGTGTGTTCCCAAACATCAAAATGAAAATTCTATCTGTATTGTAGAAAAGAAAGTGCAAGATCTATGTTAGGAATGGCAAAAAGTAAAATCACATAGTTCATTCATGCATACATAATGAAAATTATTGCTTGTCCAAGCATAATAAGTGTGTTGCAACAACAACAAACAATAGGTTATGGTAAAGAAAACCTATACTCTCTGTTTCCATTTCGGCACCCGTTCCGGAAGGTAACTTTCTATCATAACAACTATCTACCCTCTAGTAGCAACTACCCATAGATGCTCTAGTCTACTAAGGTATCACTGTTCTATTCCATTATTCATGTATACTATTCTAAGTGTCTTCAAGAAGAAATATAATACTAGTTTATACTCAAATTAGAAATTAGATTTATATTTTGCAAAGTAATTCACAATCAGTCATATCATTCTTATGACTATATTAACTTAACATATTAAGCAATTTATTTTTTAAATGTACTAGAAACAAAATAAGGTATGCCACAAGTATATGTATGTATGTAGACGAAGTCTATGTACATACACATATATGTGCCCACTAATGTTTAAGTTTGTGCATACATTCTGAAATAATTATAAAATTTATATTTGCAATATAAAAAATGGAATTCCCTTGGAATTTCTTGTCAAAATAAATATTTCAAGCAAGTCTAAGCTAATAGTTTCTCACTTACTATTACAATCCATCATTTCTATTTTCATATGAACATTAATTGTTCTAACATTGTGTGGATTGTTTCCTACCTACTGTCATTATTCACATTGATGCATATGAACATTCAATGTTTAAATAAATTCAGCACTGTCTCATACTAAATAGTCATTAATCTAGTTGTTTACATACAAAAATGTTTAAAGAACAAGTTGTTTCCAACCATAATAATAATAACCTTTCAGCAAAATAGAGTTTTTTAATATAGAATAACTTATACTTGCATCGATTCATTTCTATTTCAAACTACAGAAAAAAGACAATTAAGGTTGTATGCTCATCTTATTGATTTTAAGTTGTTACAAGCTACGTGTTCAGTTACAAGTAACTAATCACTATTGAGAGCTAAATGGGTGTATTCATCATGAACATAGAATAAACAAATTAAATAACATAGTTTCAACATTAAGAGCAAAAGTTTATAATCCAGTCTTGGACTCTTTCATTCTGGAATCACTATGAGTAACTCAAAATAATGTAGAAACCTAGTTTTGATAGGCTTGTCAAAATTTGGCTAAGAAAACAAGGAGGTTTCAAGATCAACATAATTTTAGCCTACACTAGCTGCATCAATTAAACCAAATTGTTCTAGATTTTGACCCCATTTACTAAGGTCGAGTACCCCCTATCCTAACCCTAAGATTCATATAAATTTACCCTTGTGGGCATACTGGTGTATGCCTTAATGCATGTTGCTCTATACTTCATGCAAACTCATAAATGAACAATTCAACATAAAAGAAATACTATTGATCCTGAGGATCGATTCTTACAAATTAACAATGAAACCCCTTAATCATTTCATGATTCTTCACATAAGATTATCACAACCTGCATAATAGAACGACCCTTCCCCTTTCACCATTATTGGCTAGGCCCATAATGGAAGGTGTAGGCCTTCAACAATATCATTGTTGACACAAAATAATGGTTTCACAGAGGATTATTTCCTCTTTCATGGGTTCGGCAAGTGAACCTTTACAATCCATCTCTAAATGGTACACAATAAATCAAAAAAACATATTACATTAGCCAAGATATGGCTTCCACATTCAAGCAAATGTTTCCAATAGTCGCTTCATGGGTATCGATGCCTTAAAACAGAGGCTAGTCAAATGGATTTAATGGCATGAGCAGTTCAATAGGCCATGTGAATCCCCCAAGGTTGTCGCCATTCTTCCCTCCAGCCTAAGCCGAGCACACAAACAAAACAACATTTGCATGCCAACAATACTTTCAGTTCTATGTTCATACAATGAAAATGCAAACTAAGAAATGTAAACATAGAATAGAAAATTTGATATTATCGAATTACCTCTTATCGACAGAGCCTTCAAATGAAGCTTTTCCTGTGATTTTTCCACAACTTCGATCACTTTTTCCTGCATTTTGTGTGCCTATCGATTTCCTTCCAAAATCGATACCTACTTTTTCTTCATCCACCACCTTCATTCAATATGGTGAATAATCCCCAATTTGCGTGCGACTGGGTACTATTATTGTCACCATTTTCTGCCATAGCCGCCCTCTAATTTTGAATGATGGATATTATTATTAGGCATGCCATGACCATCGTGGGTCTGCCTTGTAATATCTATTGATTCTTCTACAGTCCGACCCTTAATGCATCGGTTATCACTTAAATTTTCAATTCAAAATTGAACATTAATACGTATGTATATGTACACATATATATATTTGTATTTATATATATGTATAGATATATACATCCTTATATATATTTGCACTTCTATGCAATGATTTCATTCACATCTTACCATGCTTTTCAAATAATGCATATATATACATATATATGTTTGAATTTACTTACACACATATATATGTATATGTGTTCATATATGTGTGTGTGTGTGTGTGTGCGTGTTTTTATTTTAAATAAAATATTCATACACAAGTTGCTTGTTTAGAATGTTTCAAAGGTTTCATACACCATCATCTTAGGTAAGGAACTTGAATTTTTATTTCGAGCTTTTTTTCATATGTAAATATATTTACTTTATAAAAATGAATTTTCTTTACAATGCTTTTTTTTTTTTTCCTTCAAGTCGTAAGGTTGAATAGATAATTGATTCTACTAACCATTCACTTGCAAACACTGAAACAATTCAAATCCAGAAAATTTCACTTCTAAATGTGTGTGTGTATATATATATATATATATATATAAATCAAATTGCAGTCATCATGCCATTGTGGTGTGTGCACCTAGATTCCAACTAGCTTACCATTCGATCCGGCTAAATAATCCTACTTCAAGTGTTCTTGTCCTTCATTCATACACAAGTTGCTTGTTTAGAATGTTTCAAAGGTTTCATACACCATCATCTTAGGTAAGGAACTTGAATTTTTATTTTGAACTTCTTTTCATATGTAAATATATTTACTTCTATAAAAATGAATTTTCTTTACAATGCTCTTTTTTTAGTTTCTTCAAGTCATAAGGTTGAATAGACAATTAATTCTACTAACCATTCACTTGTAAACACTTAAAAAGTTCAAATATGGAAAATTTCACTTCTAAATGTATATATATATATATATATATATATATATATAAATCAAATTCAACTGGCATGGGTAGCAGAGTTGGCTTGGACCGTGGGTTTTCTCCCCATTGGTCTTGAGTTCAACTTCACTCCCGAGCTCAACTCAGGGGGCCTTCTTGCCAGCTGTAGCGTCTCCCCCTAGGGACTAGTCTCAACTAACTCGCCTGTTAGGAATTGTATGAAGAAAATAACAATTAAATGCAAATAAAGATTAAACAGAGGAATGAAAAACACAAATAATAATAGAAAGAGACAATATTTAACGTGGTTCACCCAAACTCGAGCTACATCCACCAACAGAGAGTCCAATATTATTATCCAGTAAATCAAACCGATTACAACCAGTAATCCTTGCAACTCAATATCACTGCAAATGCTACAATACAATGTCAATAGAAACCCAAACCCTTAGCCTTTTATCAAGATTTATGTCGGTTACAAAAATAGGATGTCGGCCAATAGAAAAATAATTTGGGGGGAAAATGCACCGATAAAAGTGGGGAAAATTTAACCTCCGAGTTTGATTAGGGTCCATATACCAACATTACCCACTATGCGTTCGCGGGGGTCGCTGGGTCAGTCGCGGGGATACCCTGGGTTACCAAAAATAAATAAATAAATAAATTCCAATCATCATGCCATTGTGGTGTGTGCACCTAAATTCCAACTGGCTTACCATTTGATCTGGCTAAACAATCCTACTCCAACCGTGTTCTCATCCTTCAACCCATCACCTTGCAACTACACACACTTGTACTTGCAAATTGATTAGTAACATTCAATTTTGATGACATATAAAAATAGTTTTCAAAAATTCACAAGGTCAACATTAGTCGACTCCTTATATTCAATTTTCAAATATTCCAGAATCTCCTTTTAATATTTAATTGAATTTTCATCAATAATTCAATTTTTCCTTTAATTAAATAATATGCAATAAAATTGGGTTATGACAAGAATAGGAGTTTGGATGCTTTCTAGTTTAACAATCTCATGCTTTCTAGTTTAAACAACTTCATACTTTCTAGTTTAATTGCTTTCTAATTTAACTTTTATTTACAACTGTCTCAAAAATTCATAAAATATAAGAGAGATAACCAAGATATCCCCTATTGCATACAACCTTCGAACACTACCCAGTCGACATAATTGATACATTTTTAAACTAAAGTGTTAGGGCTCCACAACAGCCTGTCAGTTGTCTCATGTATCTATGTTTTTTTTTTGGGGGGGGAAGGGGGCATTACATAGGTATACAAAAAAATAAGTTTTTTGTCATGTCCATGTTATGGGCAATGCCATTAGATTTCCCAATATACTCAATTAAGGAAACAACATATAACACAAATAACATCCACTAGAACTTGACCAACTCATGAAAAATTGTTTACATTGCATGTAGACTATTAGATCATAACAATAATTAAACATACAATTGTCAAATCACCTCATTAAATTACTTTAGATAATACAATTTGTTTGAAACATCATAAATAAATTTTAACTAGAAGCATATACATAATATATAAGTTTCATCATTAGGATATAATAACTAAATTTACCAACATATTTTATAGCACAAACATAACTATGATTCGCATCAAATAAGATTAACTTTAACAAGAGAGACTGACAAGTATCAATTTAATAAAATAAATTATTGCATCATTTTATTCAACATAACATAATATATAGTTATTTTATTACATCCAATACTAGAATTTAATAAAATTTTTAACTCTTTTTACTACGTTGTATGATATCACTATGGAGTTTCTTCAACTTTAACAATTAAGATGGTTCATCAAATGATCATATCTTACCATTGTCTTTCTCACATTACTTTACAATGTTATTAGCAACTCATTTGCTTCCAATAACCTATGTTTATAAATTTTTTACAAAACTAGTTACACTATTAGTCTCTCCATCAAATAAAATAATCATAACAATTTTGAAGCAAGATTTATAAGGAAAAGTCCTAAAGACCAGACCTATAACTTGGGGCTCATCCAAGATGGCCTTGCTTATGTAACGAGATCATAGGCTTCATAGTTTTTTAGCTTGGACTTAAATCAAAACATAATTGATTGGCCAAAAAATAATGTATATCAATTAGGTTCAATTATAACAAATCATTTGACAACAATTCAATCATATAATTACTCAACAACTCTTAGCTTGACTTGATCGCAGTGAAATAGGGAAGAATTTAAACACATATAACTTTTCACATCCCTTCACCAAATTTAAATCAAAATCCAAAAACCATGTAGAAGGGTTTTTAAACACCCACAAGCAGTTTTTTATGCAACTTAATTCACTAGTTTTCCTAGAACAATAGTTTGATAACATTACAATCTTAAACTATGTTATATCTATATATAATTTAACATCGATCTTAGAAAGTTAGCTAATGATGGCACTAGGTTAAATTACTATCACAATCCCTCAAATAAAAAATAGTGTTTCTAAGCCAAAGTAATGAGGATAAAATGTTACATAGCTTCTTAACTAAGCATTCATATATTATGGACTTATCTCTTTAGAGTAAAAGAAATAGACTCCCAACTAAGGAATATTGTATTGTGTTATTTTCATAAAACTAAATGCAATGGTTTTAATGAGATCCAAGTGACAATGAAATGCATCAGTTATATTATGAACGCCCATGTTAAATAATTAATTAAGATATGTGTTATAACATTATTTTAATACCGAAGTCAAAATATTATGATACAAAATGTTGTGCCTAAAACTCAAACACAACTCAAAACCCATTTTTTTTGAAACCACACTAACACTTATGTCTACTCACATTTAGAGAATGTGATGCCTATTGTGCACACTTTGGAGAATTACTTGTGCAACATACTGCTCTTCTTCCAAGTATACTTATGAAGTATTATTAATTGCACTAATCTTACAAGAATCTTATATGATTCGATAATCCTAAAATTTGGTTGATTTATTTGATTAAATTATTTCCTCTTCTTAAGTTTTAAGGATTACGATGTCAAAACATGAGAATAGTAACATTTCCTTTCCCTCTGAGATTCATTCGAATTAATTAACACAAGGTAATGTACTATTCTTCTTCCAAATAAATTATAATAAATTTAATCTTTTAATATATATATTACATTTATGTTCATTACTATTACAATTTCAAATTTTAAGATTATTATTTGATGTTTATGTCATTTGAAATATTTATAACATAAATGTGACCCTTATGTTATACTTTCCATTAGTAGTTGAACCAGACAATATAGTCTTATATAATTTATACTTATTATAAAACTTGCATGGTTTACTTAGTGGTTTGCATATTTGTTGATCAATTATTAATATCCTATAAATTATTACCAAGTTGCATAATTATTGATTCAATTTCTTTGTAGAACCATATCTATAATATTTATTTTTTGGAATCAAAATTAACATTGTTTTTTTTATTTTTTAATTTCATGCCATAAGCATAAGGAATAAATTAAAGAGAAAGATGAACCCCAAGGGGTGTTACTCCCTATCTCCCATGTGTCATTTTAAGTCTGACAAATAATTAGGGTGCTAACCCAAGGCTTACATTTGTAACCAAAAAATCACCTAGCATTTGCTTTCATTCCACGAAAACCTAAAGTTTTTTGACCTAAAAAAATAGCCTAATATTTTGCAAGCCTAACTGCTAAGGTGTTAGGGTTCACCGTACTATGATGAGCCATTTAGATTGAAGAACAACATTGATTTGGGTTATCCTTTTGTGAACTATTCAAATGTGGCATAAAATAAAAGAATAGGGCAACACCTAAGCCTTCCTGTGCAAGATCTACGTTGGAAGGGGTGCATATAATTTTTTTTTTATCATTTGGGTTTGGAAAGTATTCCAACTAAAGAAGGGAAATGGTGAGGATGCGTTTAAGGTGGCAATCTAAAAAAACCATTGCACCTACAAGCTCCTTTCTCATAATTTTTTATTATTTCCTTTCCCTTTTGCTCTACCATATCTAGCAACAAAAAGGAAAAAAATATAAGAAAACATTAGTCTTAGAGACGACTTACCTTGTTAGATTAGCCTCCATTTTAGAGTGGATGGAATAGATTTCACCACACTCCACCATTTATTTCCTCTCCCTGCCTTTTTGGTGGCGTGCCTATTATAACAACACACATGTAATGTCCTCAAGTGTGCATGAGAGGGCTCACATTTTCTAGATGTGAGTAGACAACCATTTTTTTTTAGTTTGTGTGTTTTATTTTTAAAATTTTTGGTACCTTTATGTAATGCTCTGTAATACTCAACTAGAGGACACAATTCAAATCACCAATAGCAATCATAATTACTTGACCAACTTAAAAAAATGTTTGCAAGTACTTCATTACAATATTCAATAATATCTATATCTATATAATCATTAAGTTATCTCTTATAATTTAGTTGAATAAACCATTTGTTTTGATAAATTCTAAATAGAAACATATATGTAAGTTAGAAAATTACATCTTTGGAAAAGAATAACCAAATTTCACCCATGCTTGCAACAACCCAAACATATCATGCAAAATTTATTCTAACTAGAGAAAATGATAATGGATCAATTTAGAACAATAATTCATTATGTTGTTTTATTTAACATAACAAGATGTATAATTTATTTAATCACACTAACTACTTCAAAAAGTATAGCTCTTTTTCTTATCTCTAAGTGATCATTAAGGGAATTCCATCAACCTTATACAAATAGTATGCACAACCATCTCTTATCGTAGTCCTCCTTGCATCATCTCACAACATGGTTAACAACCCACTTGGTTCCAATATCCTATACTTGCAAGAAACTTAAAAGACTAGATATACAAATTAGTCCCTCCATCAAGATGAAATAATCATAATAATTTTGATGTAAGATACATAAAGATAGGACCTAAGGGGCCAAACCTAGCCTTGGGGGCTCATCCAAGATGACCTTGCCTATGTAACAAGATTAAAGGATTCATAGTTTTCTTACTTGGATTTGAATCATCACATACTTAGTTGGCCAATAATAACATATATCAATTGGGTTCAAATCTCACAATCATTAGAGAACAATTTGATCATATAATCATCTAACAAATTTTAGCTTGATCACAATGAAGTAGTGCAGATTTTAAACACTCATAAGTTTTACATCCCTTATACAAAATTTAAAAATAAATATGTTTAAGAAAGGTGAAGAAGCTGACAACAAAACCTAGAAAGAGTTTGGTATATTTCTAAAGCACGTGAAAACCACTTATCTGCAACTTAGCTCGCTATAATCATATCAAAACAACAATTTGATAGCTAGATAGTCATAATTCTAAATATTCACAATTACATTCACATAAATATTTTAAATTAATTTAATTAGAAAATTTATCAAACCTTATTCATGAACTTTGTATGTTAAAATATACCTAATTTACTGCCTTAGAGTATACCACACAATTTGGTTGATAAAAGATTGTGAGATATACACCTCAAACCCCAATAATAAAAAAAATATGATAACTTATCAAAATTAGTGAAGCTAACATCAAAACTAATTTCAAAACAACTGCAAACTACTAGATTAATAGGTTTTTCAGGTTATCCATCAAAATTAGGGAGTGACATCATAAAATTTCAAGAGATAGTTTCTGCATACATCCAAAGTGAGTAATTTAGTATGTTTACTATAGACATATACTAGTGGTAGCTACGACCTGCTTTGTGGCTTGAGCTTTATTATCAAATACCGAGTTTGAAGTATAGGAAATCATCTTGCTCAATCAATCCCATTCCTAACCATCTTTGTTGCTTTGTTGGTGGCATTCACACTTCTCATCCTAGGTTAGAAATGTTCTAAGATTACATGTCCAAGGTGAGATGTTTTCTGATCCCATTCCTAACCCTCATTATTGTTTTGTTGGTGGCATTCACACTCCTCATCCTAGCTTAGAATTCTTGTAAGCTTACATGTCCAAGGTGAGATGTTTTCCAATCCCATTCTTAACCATCTTTGTTGATTTGTTGGTGACATTCACACTTCTCATCCTAGCTTAGAAATAGTCTAAGCTTACATGTCCAAGGTGAGATGTTTTCTAATCCCATTCCTAACCATCTTTGTTTCTTTGTTGGTGACATTCACACTCCTCATCCTAACTTAGAAATCTTCTAAGATTACATGTCCTAGGTGAGATGTTTTACAATGTTAGAGTTAACATTGGATAAGAAAGTCATTCCTTTAATCTTGTACTTCATCTACTTTGAATGAGACATCAAATCTTGAACAAGGATAAGCAATATACATCCATTACCATTGAATCATTATTATTTCATATTCAATCATTTTCTTATTATACAAAGCTATAAGAAAATTTTAGATATGTTTCTATCCAAGAAATCTCTATCTTTCTATGTTATCTTTTGGAGCTAATAATTTGAATTAGATATAGGTTAAAATATGGAACCATGAAATGCATTGTTAAGATTTTATCATGTCTAGTTATCTAGACAAATTTTGCTTACTTTTTGTGTTAGAAGAGTTCAAAGAGTTGCAAGAATTAATATTAGATCTAGATGTTTTGGAGATACATTAAAATTTCCTCCTTTCCAAGTGAGATTATGTAATTTTATTATTATTCATCATTTTCTGGATTTTATCGAGTTTTTAAGATTAGGTGAGGTGTCAATGGGAAACAAATGTGGGATGTTTCTCTTTTGGCATGTTCTTCATTTCAAACCTTGTAGGAATTTGACCCATACAAGGATGTTATTAAATTCACCCAATTAAACACTAGAGCAACATTGAGACTTGAGATCTTGATGCAGGAGCATCCAGTGGTGTAAGGGCAATCTTGCATCACCCAAAAATAGTTAAATTTCAAGTTTCTCAGTTTTTAAATGTTTTTACATTTTTGGATACCCTTTTTGTCATAATGAAATTCCCAATTTACGGTTTTTATTTTTTATTCATGGGTTGAAAGATATTGCAGTTTTAGTTTCCTAGATTTGCACCTGAAAATCTTCCGAGTTAGATTTGAGGCACTTAGAGTTCCCGGAACGGCTTCGAAACTTGCTGAAATAGGCGTAGCAAATTTTAAGCGCATTATTGACTTTGAGACCTTTCCAATGGTTCAAACGGTTCGTGAATCAGAGTCCCAGATCAAAAGTTATGGCCCCGGGAAGTTGGTGCACTTTCTAGAAGATACAATTGCAAATGTTCTTTTGAAATTTGAACTTCAAGTTGTAATTTTTTGGTGCCAAACCGCCTAAACTCAAATTTGAATGTTGTTTTGGCTCCAAACTAAAGAGGAGCTCTATTTATGGGCGGGTTTCTAATTTTTGGGTAACTTTTTGGGGACAAGCTCGCATATTGCGAAAGGGTGATTCTGTAGCTTTCTGTAACTTGCATGTGTTGTAGAACTTGGGGATTTGAGATCCTCTGCATGTAAGAAGCTCCATTTTCTAAATAATAAAATTATTCTCTTGTTTGTGGGTTATTTTCTAAGTCTCGGGCTGCGCCCTCATCAGATCTCCAAAAGTATTAATATTCCTGCATCCAACACTATAAAGTTGTGTAGGAGGTTTTTTGCATGCAATATTTATGTAAGAACACATTAAACCATTCTATAACACCACTCAAAACTTTGTCACCAGCTCAGAGAAAATGGGTGACAATGGATTCTATTGGAAACATCCTTGATTTTCATAACTCCCACATTTTAATAGATTGCATTGCCACACGAGATTAAAAAGCAATGATATTTTATTTAGCTAAATTATAGTATCGATAGCTACTCTAAATGAAAATATGTGTGCACCATTGAACATCTTCACCTAAGCTCACCTCAAACCATGTTCAAACCAAAGATTAAAAAAAATATATTATATATTACATTAGGTCTACCTTATTCTTAGTCAACAAACACAAAGCACAAGAATGAACTTGATCTTTCTTAAATCAATTTTCCTTTAATTCTTTTTACAAATACTTTTCCCCTCCAAAACCCATTATTTTTTTTACACACCAATGATTTTTATGAAATCTATTCAAACCTCATGAAATAATAAAAGAGAAATCTAGGTAGTGTGCAAGACAATCCCTTCCAAATCCCAGTACTTATTTTGACACACTTCTTATTCTTATGAATTCCATTCAAACTAATGCTTATGAAGCAAGACATTAGAAAACAAGATGGTATACAAAATCTCAAATAGCAATATCATAATTGAATCCTGATAGCAATATCACAATTTGACATGCTGTGGAAAATATCTTATTTCTTTCGACACACAAACAATTTTTATGAGTTTGACTCGTAAAACTACATGGTTGAATCTTGATAGCAATATACCAATTTGACACATTATGAAAAATACCTCCTATTTATCAAAATCTCAAATCTTTAACTACCGTATCTCCTAAGAATTACTCCCAACACAAGCATTCCACAATGATTCAACCCTCACCGTAATTAACAAAAACAAATATAATATCATCCTCTACTCATAGTCTTAAAAACAATTTTAAATCTATATAGTAGATAACCTGCATAAACATCAATCTTTCAATGAACATAAAGCTCTCCCTCAATAATGAAATTAAAATGCCTGATCCATATTCAAAAATAGAATTGAAAAACCCAGACATCTCTGAATTATGATTTTATTCACAAAGATCAAACAAGCCTAAGAAAAAGTAAACAAGAGAGAAAGAAACAAGTGCACACCATTTTGAAGGCTATATTCTGAAACAAACGATGGTTTGTATAGTATATTATTTCAAAGGATGGAGAGGAATTTTACAAATTGATCATTTGTAAGGGGCATTACACTATTCTGACCTTTGTGGTGGTAATTCATTATAATCCCTTTCATTGTTTTTTTACCACCTTTTCATTGTTTTGAAAGAAAAGCATTCAATTTTTTTTTTGCCTCCCTCTCCAAACATACTCCACATTTTGGCCTTTAATGCAAGCTGGAAATGTTTTTCTAGAAACACGGAGAATAGCCTGAGTTCATTAATTATTTAAAATTTCTTCTAATACTTTTGGGTGGAATATGTCTAGGGGGTGGGGGGCAGCAAGCATGTTGTGGAGAAAATTATTTTATTATTTGAACAGCCGTTTAATATTTTCCTGCTTACAAGACTCATAGTTATATAGTTTATCCATTTTTTTGGTTAAACTTTCACCTATACATCCCCCATCCTACTTGATGACAACCATTACATAAAAATAAAGAACATGTGTACTTAATAGATGTGAGATATTTTGTTCCAGCATGCATTGATTTGAGAATAATATGGTTGTCTAAGATTCATATGGGGAAATAGGTATCCTTTTTGTTTCAAGACTTGTTTTAAAAAATAAGTAGGTCTATTTTCTCCTCTTAGGACTTCTAAGAGGAATTCTATTCTAGGGGAAGAATGTAAGGTCATATAGTCACTATGTATAACACATTTCAAGATCTTCTAGTATGTGGTAATAATGTACATGTAGTGAGCATAAAGTTCATAAATTTCATGATAGATATCCTCGTTTATAGACATTTTATTGTATTTACACCCTTATGGCTTTATGTTCCTTGAGGACCCTAACAATGTGAATTTATGCATTTACTTTTGCATACATAATAGTCCACATAAATATCTATTTCTTGCAACTCTTGGTGTATTGATATATTTAGCGACAAGCTGGTAGTGATAGTTGTTTCAAATTTCATAATGAAGCTAATGAATTCTAGTTTTTTTTTTAGCGAAAGGCATTTAGCTTGGATATATATTAATATATAGAGAAAAAATGAATTCTAGTTCTTGATGAATGCAATATGGTGATACCTTAGTTGATAAATATAAACAATGAATCATTTATTCTTTCAATTTCATACATCCCCTCATTATTTGCAAGTGCTTTTGTAGGCTACTTTATTATGTTTATTATTGCAAATGATATATTGAATATGAGAGTTAATTTTTCTTCACCTATGTTACTATGTTATACTAATGATTGTGGCTAAGTGTGTAGGATAATCTCAACGTGTTGTTCTAGTCTTTCATAGAGTAATCTTTGATTTTTATAAGAGGATAAATTTATAGAGGTTTTTGATCAAAGGATAGATGCAAAAGAGGAAACATGGATTCACTTGACCACATCACCTTACTCAGATATGGTTGAGTTATTGAACTTGTGATTCATGTGGTATATTGGCCTCTTAACCTATCTTATATAATTATGAATAGAAATTTATTCCAAATTTCTATCTGTTAATGATATAATAATAATTGAGGAGAATAAGACACCAATAAGAGAACACAAGGATCATTTATCTAGTAGGATTACTTGATGAAAGTTATAGGTTCTAATAGATACATACTTAGTATGAAGATTAAAAGAGATAGGACTAGCAAAATTTTATATTTACGTATATATATATATATATATATATATGTATATATATATATATGTATATATATATATATATGTATATATATATATATATATACGTAATACATATATACATATCTATACATATATACATATGTTTATATGTATAGATGTGTATATATATATATATATGTATACATTCATGCATATATACATACATACAAACACACACATACATATATACATATATAGTAAGCCTCTCTACAATTCAATAAGTTTTTCTTTCCTCATTTTCAAACTCTAGCATTATATAATCTTCAAACCTTAGTGATTTCCCATCAAGTCACAAATGAAAGAAAAATCTAAAAACACAATGTTTGAAAATATATGTTTAACTAGTAGAATGTATTTCTTTGTTGGTAGATTTCACATATATGCGTGCTATCAAAAAGAGCACCTTGAAGGCTTCTATTTTGTATATATTCGTAGACGAGTAGTTGGTTCCCTCTCTTTGTATCACAAAAAAATTTCAAGAGCCCCACAATATGGGGAGATGTGATGACCTTGCCAATGATAGGATCTTTATTGTGAAATTCCCATTCACCCTTCAAAGAAGTGAAGTGGAGCACATTGACAATAATTTCTAGCCTGTTGTGTTGTAGTTGGCCTTTGTACATGGACTCAAAGCCATCTTTCCATAGCTTTTCGTCATCAAAGGACTTAGTGGAATACATTTATGTCATGTAATGCTTTGCTTTGCTCTTGTATTATTTTTTGTACTCCTTTCATCAATGGATTCATGTGTTCTCTCATTATGCTAGGATCAAATATTGTAGTGTGATCACCACAACTTCTTAACATAGGGGTTCAAGGTTTGAACCAGGTCCACAATTTACAACAAGAAGTTCACTAAACATAGTTGATACAAAATTTAAAGTATGGAGGCACAAGAAACATAAGAAATAGATTGTGTATCCTTAGCTAGATAAACTTTCTAGTGGAATGCATCCTTTAACCTACATTAAAAAATTTAAGCAACTCAAAAAGTTGTAAAAAAATGTCTACTACCTTTTAATAGGCCACTTGTCAATTTGTAGAGGAAAATTATTCCATGTTCCATTGCATGTAACAAGTGTTTGTCTTGTGTAACAAGTAATTGACTGATTATTGGTTTTTTCATTTCAATGGCTATGATATATTTAATGGTCATCCCATCACTTAGGGAAAAATAAAGAGATCAAATTTATGAACTTCTCTTTATTTTTTGGTTGTCTAAAAAATAAAGAGGTCAATTTTATGAGTCGACCTTTGTAATAAAATTATGATAGATAAACTTCGATTTCATTGCCCATCTTGACAAGACCAATAACTATAACTAACAAAGAGGACTACCTTGTGGAGGCTATCAAAAAGTCCCACAGAGCTCCATTGCTATGTCATATTGCCATTTAAATTGTAATAGAGATACAATTAAATTTAGACTAATACTAGAATAATTTTTTTTTAGCTTGTTCCTATTCAAACCCATATTAAAGTAAAACCAACAAAGGTTTACATTGACCTTCATATCAAAAATTTCTCGCTCATTTTCATCCCATTTGTTAAATATCTTGTAAATCAATATACATCATATATCTAACTTCTAACAACCATAACCTAAAAAGGCCCACATATCATAACATAGAAACACCTAATGATGTAGAGGGAGGGTACTAACATATCAATTTGAAGGCAAATACCCAAAGACATGATATAGATTGGATTTTTTTTGGTGCTAGTAATGTCTCAAACCACCTCTTGATTGAAATCCATATATGTACACCATAATTAGAATCTAATTTTAATTTAAGGGCACCTTCTTCACAATTTAAACTAATTCTATAAATCCTCCCTTGAAAAAAGACACACACTATCACCAAAAATTTTCAAACATGGAAACACATATATGCAAAGAAAAAATGAACATAATTCCATAGTCAAAAAATTGAGTGTGTTTCACTGAGGTCATGAGCTATGTTTTCTTTGTTGGAAAAATTAAGCTTTACATAAATTAGTTAATAATTAGTTGGGAGTTAGTTTTCTCTATGGTAGTTTGGGAAGTTGTATGAGAATGCAATGCTTTATAAACATTTGCACAATAGTTTTTGTAATCATCAAAATGATTAATAATAATGTTATATATTTTTTTTGTGCACATTATTCTTTTAAGGAGTAAATGCTTTATATAGTGACTTTAGTTAATAATTAGTTGGGAGTTAGTTTTCTCTATGGTAGTTTGGGAAGTTGTATGAGAATGCAATGCTTTATAAACATTTGCACAATAGTTTTTGTAATCATCAAAATGATTAATAATAATGCTATATATTTTTGTTGTGCACATTATTCTTTTAAGGAGTAAATGCTTTTGACCCAGTCTTATGAACCGGTGGGGTCACAAATGGGGACCTCATCTCCAATTTTAGCATTGAACAATTACACCCTAGTGGAGTTTGAACCTTGATGGCAAGAACAACACAACAACTTGACCATCATACTGTATACCCCAAAAATTGGTTTGGAAAATATTAATTAAATATTGATTATTTAATTAATGAAATCTTTATTCTTCTACTATATAAATAAATTGCAAATTTATTTACATAGTTCCTATTTTCTTAATTTCTCTATTCTACTTCACCCTCTTCATGATTTAATTGAAATAAACAAATCTAAATAATTTGTTTTATTTTAATTGATTCCTTCTCATTCAATTTGAATTTTTAAATTTGAATTTCATCACATTTCTACATATTCTTCTAACTACCTTCCATCTCACCCTCCAACTCACCATGTGTCACATGAAAATAATTATTCTTATTTTCTAAAATGGAAATTTGTTCTCAACTATTTTAACCACCTTCAAGACACATGGCTCCTTCATTCAAATGATTCTTTCTTACACTTGGCAAGATGGTTTTACTAAAGGGAACAATTGCCCTATTTTCTCCATCCTTCTCATTCTTCACCGTTGATTTCTCTAGATCAAATCTCAATCGTTCATAGCTGCCAACTCACCAAATGCCTTGGTAAAATCTATAAATTGAGGCCCATTTACAACTTTTTCATAAGGAGCATTTGCATAACATCACTCTGTAGGATTTCATTCAAGTTTTAAGAGCTTAGTTGGCATTTTCCATTTGGAATTTTAGAATAGCTTAGCAACTAGTTTAGAATCATGGCTCCTTTAGACATTTCCTAGTTTAACTTAGCATGTAGGATCATATACATTTCATTGTCATTAGCTTAATTCTGCATTGTTTACTTTCATACCATTTTGTATATAGTAGTTCATTTCATCATTTCCCTCAGCTAAATCATTGAATCATGTAGATGTAGACTTAGATTCTGCATTGTAGTTAAATAGGCTACTCATTTCTTAGATGGCATCCCAATGATTTGTGCATGAATAAGATCTGAGAGCATAAATACTAGGACATTTGAGATTAGAGGAAGATGGGATGTTTTTAGGGAATTTTGTTATCAAATTGTGTTTGATTAAGTTATATTTCCTTACTGTAATACTTTCCATTCTAGTGTGTTGTTAATTTGATATAATTCATGCATATTTTCTTACACACATAAAATGGAGCCCACCATGGAGCCTAGCCCCTATTATTTTGATATTTTATGGAAAGTGTGTTTTATAGGTTCAGACATAAGTTTTTTCGACACAACCGCGTAATTCTCTGGCGCATTTGAAAGATTTTTTGGCACATCAACTGATCGTTTTGGTGCAACGAAGGTTTTCTCTAGTGCATCCAAACCATTCTGTGGTGCATTATGGAGTTTTTGTGGCGCTTCTCATTAATTCTATAGCACTTTGACTAGTTTTTGTGGAACTTTTCATTCATTTTGTGGTGCTTCTGTCTTTCTAGCGCTTCTGTTTACTATAATGGCACTTTTACTTTCCTTTGTAAAATTTTCCCGAGAATGAAAACTAATCTCTATTTTTCTGTTGTGCAGATTTCATGAAACATTGTCAGAGACTTTGTTGAAACTCAATATTGCTTGTCAAAGAAAATCCATGATAAAGAACTGATAAATTTGATGCAGGGGATGGATTTTTATGTATTTCTTTCTTGTTTAAATTAGGAACATAGACTAATTAACTAGGAAAGAACACCATATTTTCTACGTGTTTTGAATGGTAGGCATATGCTCTCCCCTTAACTGGGTGACCAAAAATCCAGATCCATGATTCCTTTTCATTTATTTGTGGTGTGTTTTGAATGGTAGGCATATACTCTCCCCTTAACTGGGTGACCAAAAAGCCAGACCCATGATTCCTTTTCATTTATTTGTGGTGTGTTTTGAATGGTAGGAATATGATCTCCCCTTAACTGGGTGACCAAAAATCCAGACCCATTCTTTGTTTATTTGCGAGTGTGAGTAGGGTATACAACGAGGTTTCTCTCTTTATTCATGCAGAATAAAGAGTGATCAAACTACGGGTATACTCTCTCGCTTTTGTTTATCCTAGCGGGACTGCCTTGTGGGAAAAATTACTCACCCAAGGGAATGACCCAACCAATAACACGCTAAAGCCAAGCGCATTTCTAGCTAGTATATAAGTGAGGATTTTGGAACAAAGGCCAATATCACGCAGTTTGTTTTGACGAGAAGGACAACAATGGTCTCTCACCGCATGGATCAATCCCTACAAACAAAAAGTCCTTACTAGAACCCTTGTTGTAGAATTGGCCAAAACGTTTATCTATTCTCTTGGTACAACAATGGTCGTGTGAAGGCATCCACATTCTTATAGTTTTTAGTAGAGATAATTAGTCTGCCACAAGAGTTTCATGGGGGCTGGAAGCTTGGTTGACCTAAGAAGTGAGTGCAATGTAAGGGGGAGCCCGTGTGGCCAAGCTTTTGAATTCATCCACTAAAGATAAGTGTAGTTGGGGTAAAACTCGCGTGGAATCCAAGAGAATATAGTCTTTCACAGCCCTAGGGAATGTACATTGTGCTTGATTATGTTTGTCAAATTGTTTTCAAAATGAACTTCAAACAAAACCTTACACACTAGAAAAATACAAAACTGTGATTCAGAACACATCACTGGAAACAAATCATTCTCTATTCAAAAAACCAGGAAAATCAAGTAAATTGGCAGCAAAACATTACATCCCCTAGTTTAGCGCTTCCATTGCTTTTTATAGCACTTTCACCAATTTTTCTAGCGCATCCACCTCATTTTCTAGTGCACTTACCTAATTATGTGGCACATCCGCCTCATTTTCCAGTGCATTGACCCAAAAATTTGGTGCATTCCAACCATTCTGTGGCGCATCTAATCTTTTTTGTAGCACTTCTGCCTTTCAACGCTTCCACTTACTGTAACGGTGCATCCACCAAAATCCAAAAATAGAGAACCGAATGTAATTCTCATCTGTCATTTTGAAACCAGAATTCAAACATCTTTCCAATCCAGAGTCATTTTTCAGCTTTGACAAGAGCCTAAACATGATCTTTATCCAATGACTTCATGAAAGGTTAAAATATGAAAACCAAAACCCATAGCTCTTAGTCCAAAGGATTGTCAAAAATGTCTTGCAACACTTTACAACTTTAGGGACCAATTTCTCTTCAATTTTTACAAAAAAGATTCAAAGAACAATCCCAACTTGTATTCATTTTATTATTGCCAAAATCCAAGACTTTTTCAAAGGTTTGAACATCTTGTCTAGGAAGGAAAAGGTTATCCCCATTTCACAATTGGAACCAAAATTGTAGAATATTCTCAAGTTCAAAATCATTCCTTAAGTGTCTTCAAATCTAAACTTGTAAAAAATTGGACTTATCCAAGTGAAACACTTTACCTAAACTTTGATCAAACATCTAAAAGTGCCCATCATCATCAACACCCAAATTTGATCATCAACTTGAGTTTCCCCATTAAGGTTTATTATCCTTCATCTTGAAACAATACACTTTATTTCAAATTTCAACACCTTGGTTAGATCAATAGAATTCATCATTCTATTTGACCTAGGTATTTCCTTGGCACTCTCAAACAACGGTCAAAATTTAGCAAAACCTTAGTCACTTGTATGCCCATTTTAACAAGGTCCCAAAAAAAAAAACTTAAGGACAAAGAACTTGAACCTTCAAATACTATGGCTGAACTAGAGGAAAATCCTTGTGATAAGATTTCTCAAAATGAAACAAATGAGATAACAGAAGAAGAAATCAAACAAGCAAATCAAGACCCCAAATTCCATAAATTCCTAGAAAAAGTCTTTGAAAAGGATGGGGAGAAATACCTTTTGATGTTAGCCAACCAAGGGATTAAGTTACCAAATGACTTTGATGTTAATAAATTGAAGAGTATCCCAAAGAAAACTGAAACTGAAACGCTTACTGCGGATCAAATGGCTACCTTGACACATCAGATGCAAAACCTTCAACAAAAACTACAAGATATGCAAGGAGGGACTCCAAAAAGATACTTGTTACAAGATATTTGTCCCTATCCCTTTGATAGAAGGTTAAACATGATACCATTTCCTCAAAACTGTGAATTGCCAAAATATGACAAATACAACAAGAAATCATACCCTATAGACCACGTGCAAGAATTTTGAACAACGAGTCTTGAATTTTCTCATGAGGACACGTATCTGATGAGACTCTTCCCTCGTAGCTTAGGAGGTCATTGCATGGAATGGTTCTCAAAGTTACAACTAGACATAAAATCCTTGCAAGAACTTGTTAACAAATTCATTGCACAATATTCCTATAACATTGCACACGAGATAACTATGAAGGATCTTTGTAATACCAAACAAAAACAAGGAGAATCTTTTCTCGTATTCCTAAAAAGGTGGAGAAGGTTATTCACTCGTTACGCTTGTCCCATACCTGAACAAGAAAAGATGGAAATTTTTATCGATAACCTTAACAGTGAAATGAGCTATAGATTGCAATTACAATGTCCCCCTAGCTTTGAGAAGATGGTATATAAGAAAATGGTGTCAAAATCGAAGAATCCTTAGTCAAAAGAGGGGTATTGAAAGTTTACAATGAAGGATCAAACAATGCTAGTTCATCTAACCATCATAACAATGAAAAACCCAAATTTTGGACAAGGAACAAATATGCCAACGATAGTGCCACTGAAACACATAATGCTAAACTAGTCTTCAACTTATCAAGAACCACAACCAAGATGGATCAAAATATCAATCAAGGCACTAATCAAAATTTCAACTCGTCCAATAATCAAAATGACCACAATCAAAGTAACACCCCATCAAAACCTCCATCATATCAAACACAATCAAACTGCATAAAATTCACCCCTTTGGGTCAATCACACGAATCTGCATTGAGGGAACTTCTTGAAAATAGCCTCATAACACTACCTGACACTCGAGGCTTTGAACCTAAAGTAAAATCATCATGGTGGAATAATGCCTATTACTATGAATTTCATCGATGCAAAGGTCACCAAACGAATAGCTACATGCAATTGAAACATAAAATACAAGACTTGATAGATAACAAAATCATACAAATAGAAGGACTCCAAACAAATGTAGATCACAAAGCATTAAAAAATCCCTTACTGAACTATGAAAAAGGGGAATCCTCTACGACGAATAGCAAGGAAAATAATGTAAACTATGTCCATGATACTGTCATAAATTATATCTCAATAGCAAAAAATCAAATGAATACCATTGAAACCAATGATCGCCAAAACATTACTACAAACGATAATCCAATCTATGACATTCCAATAAAACAAGAACAAGACATCATTATCCTTGGAAATCAAATCAATGACATCAAACCAGACATGAATACAAATGACACTCAAATCAATGTCATCAAAATCAATGGGAAACAAGATAGCGTACCAGTGAATGCAACCACAAGAGCACATGCCAAATATGTCTTAAAAGGAAGTTCATCTAAAACACTTGTGGCTCGTCCAATCAATACAACATAGTGGACCAATTACAAAAGATCCCTGCACAAATATCAATATTGGAATTGCTCAAGATTTCACCCACCCACAAAGAGATTTTGGAAAAATCCCTAGTGGACACAACAGTGCCAACGAATCTGGAAGTTTGTAAATTTGAAACCATGGTGGGACATTTAACCGCACCACATTTCCTATCCCTTTCCAAAAATGATGACGTATCCATTTCTCATCCCCATAATGTTGCTCTTCGTATTGAAGTCCTAATTCATAAACATCGTGTCAAGCATGTCCTAATAGATGGAGGAGTTAGTCTGAATATATGTACTTTAAAGCTTGTTCGTGCCTTGGGATTTTCTAAAAATGCAATTGATTCAAAGAAAAAGATTACAATAAAAGCATATGATGATGAGGAAAGAGCTTCATAGGTATTAATTGTCCTACCTATTCAAGTGGGACCAATTAAGAAAGATGTAATCTGCCAAGTCTTAGACAAGGATCTGACCTATAACATACTATTGGGTCGACCATGGATTCATGAAATGCAAGCGGTCCCTTCAACATACCACCAATGTCTAAAATTTCCTTGTGGTGGCCAGGAAATTACTGTTTCGGCTGATTCAAATAGTCCCCAATATTGTAATACACTAAAATTTGTCCAAGATATCTTTGTGCCTCATAATAGAGAAGCTTCCACTCCCACTACTTCCAATGATCAAAGCTAATCAAGTTCCTCATCCAGACCATTGATCATTCCCACAAATCATGAAAGTCAATCCAGTTCCACATCTAAACAGTCTGAGAAGAAAGAAGAAGCTGCTTCCTCCACTCCTTCAAATCATGAAGCCCAATTGAATGCCTTGTCAAAAGAATTTGAGGAAAAAGTTCAAGTCAAAGACAAAGGTGTTGGTGAATACTTCTTTGAACAGTCTCTATGTCTTTCATAGTTTTCTTCTCCAAAATTATATGGCCAACCCTCCACATCCACACAACCGACATCTCAACCAATTACCAAATTTGATGGTCGGTTTATAAAATAAAGCACTAGATTTGATGAAGTAGAAGACAAAGACATTCTAAACTGGCTTTATAAAGACAAAGAAGAATCCCAAGTAGCAACTGCAAATGTACAAACAACACAATATGGAAAAGGTTTCACTATCTTGGAAAAGATGGGATATGAGGGAAAAGGTCCCGTGGGTAAAAGAAAAGAAGGAATTGTAGAACCAATTCAACCAATTTTAATTAATCCAAAAGATAAGACTAGTCCAGGCTATAAAGAGGACACAAAAGAAAATGTGGTTGAAAGAATCCTACAATTACAAGCTAGTGATGAGCATGAGACTGATTCCAATGAATATGAGTGGGATTCACTATCAGAAGAGTCCTGTCATGGCAAGGACATTGATGTAGTACAAAAATATGTACCCCTACTCAAAGAAGGACAAGGGTCAGATTCTAGACCATTTGAATTTGGATCGCAACACCTTGATGATTCTAGTGAAGATGATTTAACTCAGAGTGAAACAAAAAATTCGAAGGAGAGTTACCTTCTAGACCTCGATTTTGCTATTGGAAAAATTAAAGACGCTGCTATCAGAACTCTTACAATTTCTGACCTTAACATGTCTGTTGACTGCTTACCCTTAGTATATCCTGAGCTCATAGATTGGGACTTAACAAAGCCCTTTGACATCCCTACATTTTAAAATGATGACGCCATCGTCAATTTTCTCTATGCTAACAATCCCGAAACAGATTCCACCAATGAACATCGTAACAAGGCTTCCATACAAGGGAGTATCAAATCTTCCAACTACAAAATGAATAATACAAGAAATAGATATGATATTGAAAACCATTCAGTGGCAGTGTTAGATTTGGAAAAAGTAAAAACAAAAAGTGCATCCAATGGCGAAAACCTCTCTGAGGCGTCAAATGATGGAATATTTGATACTCTCCCAGAACATTTTTAGGAAAGATCAAAAGTATTGATTGAACCCACACAGTCTTTCAACATCAGCAATGAAGAGATAGTGAAGACTACCCATCTAGCAACATCCTTGACAGACCAGGAAAAGCCAAGCTTTCTCAAAATTTTCACAAAAAAATAAATCAACTTTGCTTGGTCATATGATGACATGCCAGGGATTGATCCGGAACTCATCATGCATCATCTATCATTACCTCCAGGAGTGAAACCAATCAAGCAGAAATTAAGAAAAATGCACCCCCATATCACCCTATTGGTAAAAGCAGAGTTGAAGAAGTTGTTAGATGTAGGATTCATCAGACCCATTGACTATGTCGAGTGGATCTCCAATATAGTACCAGTTTCAAAGCCTGACAACAACATTCATAAATGCACAGATTTCCAAGATCTTAACAAAGCTTGTCCTAAGGATGACTTTCCTCTACCCAATATAGATATCATAGTAGACTTGATGACAAGACATGGCATGCTATCATTGATGGATGGATTTTTTGGGTATAACCAAATCAAAATAGCCCTAGAAGATCAAGATAAAATGGCCTTTACTTTTCCATGGGAAACCTTCTGTTGGAATGTTATGTCGTTCGACTTGAAGAATGCAGGAGCTACCTACCAATGTGCCATGACAACAATCTTTCATGATATGATGCATACTTTCATGGAAGACTATGTGGATGATTTATTGGAAAAATCATATACTAGGGAAGGAAATTTGGAGATCCTAGATAAAATTTTCACTAGACTGAAGAAATTCAATGTACGGCTAAATCCCAAGAAATGTGTCTTTGGGGTGACGTCAGCAAAACTCCTGGGTTACATAGTATCCTAAAAAGGGATTGAGGTAGACCCAACCAAAGTCAAAGCTATTATGGAAATGCCACCACCAAATAACATTAGTCAACTCTGTTCTCTACAAGGGAGGTTTCAATCAATCTGCAGATTCAATTCACAGCTGGTAGACAAGACCCATCCCTTCACTCATCTGCTACATAAAAATGTTTCCTTTCGATGGGATAGCAATGTGAAGGAGCCTTCAATCAATTGAAGCAATATTTAATGAATCCACCTGTCTTAGTACCACCAATAGAAGGGAAGCCACTACTTTTATATATTGCTACAATAGAGACATCATTGGGGACCCTATTAGCACAAGAATATTCAAAAAGAAAAGAGAGAGAGCAATCTATTACATCAACAAGACACTAAATGGCTATGAGATCAACTATACCTCCATTGAAAAGGCTTGTCTAGTAGTAGTATTCGCTACCCAACAACTACGACACTACATGTTGACTCACACAATCAAGTTGATAGTTAAAATAGATCCTCTCAAATATCTTCTCAGCAAGGCTAACCTAACAGGGAGATTGGTTAAATGGGTCATGGTACTTAGTGAAATTGATATCCAATATGTAGATAGGAAGGAAATAAAAGGACAAGAAATTCCTAACTAGTTAGCAAAGGCACCACTACCAAATAATCATCCTTTACACATTGAATTTCTAGATGTTGATATTCTTACCTTGGCTGTGAAATAGTGGACATTGTACTTTGATGGATCACACACCCAACACGGATCAGGAGCCAGAATCCTATGTGTCACTCCACAAGGACATTACATACCAAAATCATACAGACTGATGTTCCCTTGTACAAACAACATGGCAAAGTATGAAGCATTAATCATTGGCATCAAAACAACTGTAGAATGGAAGGTCCTAGAATTGCAAGTGTATGGGGATTCTCAATTAGTCATTAACCAAGTCAATGATGATTATCAAACAAGGGATGAAAAATTGATGCCCTACAAGAGAATGCTAGATGATTTCAAGAAATATTTTGTGGATATCAAATTTGAACAGATTTCAAGAGTGGACAATAAAGTCGTTGATGCCATGGCTACTATTTCTTCCTTGTTACAAATTCCATAGAAATGAAGCCGTTACGAGTTCTTGGTGGAACAATTGTTTTCCCCTGCCTATGACGATATTGAATCCCATGTTATCTGTCACCTAGCCGATGCCAATACCTCAATCTATGGTGAAATTTATACCTAACTTAAAGATAACACTCTTCCACCTGACTTGTCATGAAACCAAAAACACAATTTCATTCGCCGAGCTGCCCGACATAGACTTATAGCGAACATACTATACCGATGAGGTCTTGATGGAACCCTCCTACGATGTTTGGAACACAATGAGTCTGAAATGGCTTTACGAGAAGTCCACGAGGGTGTCTGTGAAACACATTCAAGTGTCCCAACCTTACCCAAGAAAATTCTTCGTTTAGGATATTATTGGCCAACTATGGAAAAGGAGTCTTTCTAGTTTGTGAAGAAATGTCAGAAATGTCAAGTTCATGACAACCTCATCCACGCACCAGCTTAGGAACTCCAACCTTTTGCATCCACATGGCCATTTTGTCAGTGGGGACTAGATCTTGTTGGTAAAATTAATTTGTCTTCATCAAATGGCCACAAGTTTATCATCACAACTACAAAATACTTCACAAAATGGATTGAGGTTATTCCTTTAACCAACATCACAGGAAAGTAGATTTCATCATTTATCCTCAACTACATCATCTGTCAGTATGGCATTCCCCAATCCATTGTCACTGACAATGGAAGACCGTTCAAAAATCAAGACATGCAAGAATTGTGTGAGAATTTCAATATCCAACATCGCTTCTCTACACCATATTATCCCTAGGGGAATGATCAAGCAGAGGCCTCCAACAAGACTATTTCAAAGATTTTGAAGAAAATCATCAATGATGCAAAACGTGATTGGAACATCCAATTAAACCCTGCTTTGTGGGTGTACTACACCAATATTCGCACACTGACAAGAGCTACACCATATGCTTTGGTATATGGGTCTGAGACCATCATACCTATTGAAGTTGAAATACCATCACTTCAGGTTTCTTTGAAAGGTATCATCCCTGATGAAGACTACTGGGTCTCAAGATTGCAAGAACTAGAACTATTAGATGAGCAGCACCAACATGCAGTGAATCACCTAAAAGCCTACCAACAACGAATGTCCAGAAGTCACAACCACAAGGTCAAACCCAAAACATTCCAATTTGGTGACTTAGTGTTGAAGGAAAACCCACACAATCAGCAAGATAAAGAGAAGAAAAGAAAATTTGAACCAAATTGGTTGGGGCCCTTTGTCATTGTATCAGTTTATGGCTCAGGAGCATATCATCTGTCCACGCCAGAAGGGGATCTGTTTGAGGAACCCATGAACAGTCTTCATCTCAAGAAATTCTACACATGATTCATCTGCTACATTGGAAAAAGTCCTGAAAAAATCCAAAAACATTGGAAAATGTCTTAAAAAAATCCAAAAAACATAAAAAAATGTCCTGAAAAAATGGTCACCTTGGTGAAAACCTGGCAAACAGGCATCTTGGTGATAGCAAAAAAATAAAAAAAAGTGAAAAAATGCAAAAAAAAATCTAAAAGTGGAAAAAGATCAAAAAAATCTTAAAATATGAAAAAGTGCAATAAAAGCAAGTGGTGAAAACTTGGCAATAGGTGCTATTTGTGATAGGTTGGCTTCTTCCTCTATAGGAACGTGTGTTGATCACTAGCTTGGTACCGTTACCTTCCACATCCTTCATTCGAGCTACATATGCATACCCTAGTATGTCGGTCATGTCTCACCTTGGTTTCTTGACCATTGTACATATCCATAATAAACTGGTTTGTTTCCACCAAGGGAAAAATCCTGAACTCGCTGGGGGCAACAAATCTTGAGCTTGAACCAATAGACAAATAGTAGGAGGACAAACACAACGAAAAATAATGACCATAGTGTAATCAAACATTGAACATCAATCACCATCAAAAATGCATCAAACATCCTTGTCACATCAAAAAATCCAAAAAAAAAGGTCAAAAATCCAAAAAAGCCAAAAACAGAGTCACCTTGTTGAATTGCGTTGTCTCAGTTCGTTGTAATTAAGTGTTTGTTCATATCTTGGTCCTGTAAATCGATTGAGTCAGTCGAACTACATGGTCTTTGTGTCTATAACATAGGCAAGGCTCATCTTTGATTAGCCCCTGAGACCCCTAGGATAGGTCTTTAGGTTAGGTCCTTGGTCAAAATCTCAGAAAACACATAAAAATTGAAAAATTGAAAAATCCCAAAAATAGCAGAAAATCAAGGTTACAAGGATGATGCTATTTAGAATGATGGTTTAACCACTTCCATATGAATGTTCAAATTTTTTGCATTATGATTAATGTTATCATTTCTCAGGAGCAATTCAAGGATGTCAAAGAACTAGAAAAGCTATGATCAAGAATGATATTTTCTTTGTTTGTTGCCCGTGAGTTAATCATTATTACTATGAGAATTGTCATGGGACATGCTCTACAAAGTATCACTGATGACATTCTAGATTCACATAGGAAAATAGTTAACTCTTGTCTATTTCCATAAGGAATGCTCAGGTCATCTTCGTCCAATTATACCTAGATGCTTGTGTTAACGTGCACTATCAAACATCATGGAAGTAGTGCTCAAGTCATCATGGTCTAATTATACCATTGATGTTTGTACTCATTTTCAACATTTTTTAAAAGCTCAATGATGAAAATAAGGACAAAAAAATCACTGGGATGACATCATTGCATTATTATAATTACATGTCTAGGTTGCATTCATAGTGGTTGTTGTAATGGAATTTATAGATATTTCCAAGGTTGATGTTATTTCTATCATTATTAGATTGAGTACATTTGACATTTCCAAAAACATCATTTAGAGGCATGCACATTAGGAAATCAATCATAGCATTATCATATAATCTAGGAATCCATTTAGTCATCAATCATATTATGAAAAACCAAGAAAAACAAATGCATTGATCATATCATTTTCATCCATAAACATTTAATAATGCATTATAGGCATCAACATATGTAAATTATCATTCAGTCACCTCATATATGCATTAGATCATAATATTTGCATCAAAAAATACAAAAAAAAACATAAATTACCATGCATATCATACATCAATAGGACTATATAGAGTCATTCATTATTAGGATCATTCATCTTTGCATTAACATCATTTTCCATCCATCACATCATACATCATTGCATTAGAAAAATACAAAAATAAGAGCAAGTAATAATTTTCATAAAACCACATAGGATCATAACACATATTGCATCCATGACACATATAATATCATCATCATAAAACATCGCATAACATACATAATATAAAAATTAAATGCATCCATCATAAATCAACACACATAACCACATAGGATCAACATCATCATTGCATATATATCTCAAAATATGTCAAATGTACAAGGATATCTGAATGTCATGAAATACATCATCAAAATGGTGATATCATCAAGAGTCAGTGTATACATCATGATATAACATAAAATGTCGAAACTATGTGGTACTGCCCCCAGACGTTGTTGGCATCACTGAACTTGTACCCCCTGCTGCACCTGAGGGACTTGCACCTGGATGCCTCTGATCCCCTGGCAATGGCTGTGTCACACCCATGCTCATTGTCTGAGATTGGGATTTGCTAGTCCGAGAATGGGTAAATCTCTCTCGCCGCTCAGGAGGAACAAACTCATGATATTGATCTCTTATAAACTGAGCCTCCTGAGAAGTACGACGTATCTCCCTGAAATAATCTACAGTTCCAATAGTTGTCACAGCCTGTTGCAACCTCTCAGTAATGGCCTATACCTGCTCAACTTGTCATCTCAGTGTGTCTCTCTTTGCGGTCAAGGCTACAACTTGTCCTTGTACCTACCCTTGGCCCTGTATCTGTGCCAGCTATCAATGTCTGTATCTGCCCCTGGGCCTATAGGAGTTGTGCTTGTACCTGTGTCAACAATTATGTATGTGCCTGTAGCTGACCCTGCACCTGTGATAGCTTCCCCTAAACAGTCTGAACCTGGGAGTGTAAATTAGTGATCTATGATTGTTGCTATTGCGAGGCAAAGTGAATATGTACACGCTAATGTGTTGCTGCTACCAAGGATCGCCTCCTACGAGGCACTCTGACATCAAAACTAGGATGTGCACCACCTCCACCATCTCCTCCTCCACCTCCTCCATCTCCCCCACCCTCATCTGCACCCTCGTCATCTCCTCCATCATCATCATCACCCTCATCTCCACCCTCTCCCTCCTCGTCATCACCATCACCTCTGCCTCGTCTCCATCTAGGTGGTCTATCCTCATCATCCTCAAATGTTGACACGAGCTCATCAAGACTTGAAAGCCTCAGAAATGGATGCTGACCAAAATATAGTGAGTAATCCTCATTCATGTACCCCTCGACTATCTCCGGATGATAATCCCAGATCACTGGTTGTAAATGAAGGTACTTGTCACACAAAACATCATAGGAAAATGTAGGTCCCCACTTAGTCACATCCTATTGTTTGCGAGCATATAGGGTTGATCCCTGAGGCATCCCCTAGATCCTACCATACTGTTTGAGCAGTCTTCACAATAGAAACCTCTCGATAATATAACATGTCTATGCAATGAGGTATCTGGAAATCATGAAGTAAGGAACCTCTAAGTGATCCTCGGCCCACTGCTCACATTCCACGTATGGCCGCTAGGTAACCGCATCTAGGTCATCCAACACCTGTTTCCAATACTCCAATTTTCCCAACTTATGCTGGACAACTGCACCTGCATAACCATAGATATAAGGCCTTCCAAATGGCCGAAATCTATCTGTCTCTGACTGTGTCACTGCAATATGCTCCCAGACCCAGACCTGGAGCAATGTAACTCCTGCTAACAAGCTAGCTCCTCTGAGATATACTACCTGGTGCAAATCATGATATAGGTGTGCAAGCAAACATGACCCCCAAGAAAATCGGGTCCCAAACTGGATCATTTGCTCTAAATTATGACCCCAACTGACAGAAAATCCCTTTTCCCTCTTGTCAGGACATAAGAAACCACCGACAAATCCCGCAAGTATGGAAAGCAAAGGGGCATAATTGGAAAATATCTCCAACCATAGTATCCAACATCCAACAATCTGATCATCCTAGAAAATCTGACGTAACACATCTATACCTCCCTACTCAGTACAATCATAGGTCACAATATCACCCACTACAAGAATCTGCAAAATCCTGTACACATCCTCTAGTGTAACGGTCATCTCTTCAGTGGGAAAATGGAAAGTGTTGTGGTCGCTATGCCACGTCTCGGCTAATGCCGTCAACAATCATCGGTTAATCCTAACCTGGGGCATATCAATCAACGAAGATAAACCACATGTCTCAACAATATCTCTATCAGCATGAGATAGTTGTGGAATCATCTCCCACGTCAACGGGAATCGCTCTCAAGACAAAAGATTATCTAAATCCATCTCCTATCATTTTTTAAACATCACAAATCAACAAATCAATCAATCATCAAAAATCAATCAACCTATCAATCCTAATGAAATTTTCATCAAATCTCGTCAACATTTTGTTTTGATTCTCGCCTATCATGAGGTCAAAACAACATCATCATTAGTGTATCTTGCTGATCATGAGGTCACTAATTCATCTACTCTATCATCAATACCCAATCATTGGCTGACGCGATAAAAAATCACCAATTTCAAGGAGACAAATCACAAAATCTTCAAATCTTCCTTAGAAGCGCCATAACAGAGCTTCAATGTTCCATTTTATGACGTAGGAGTGCCATTAAATCCGATGCACTAGGGAATCTTGCAAGAGTGTCATTTTATTGGAAGCATCGAAGAATTACTCCAATGCGTTGAAACTTTGGGCAAAAGTGCCATTTCCTAGTTTTGACTTATTGACGGCTTAGAAGTGCCATTTCAAACTTTCAAAGCACCAAAAGTGCAAGCGCCAAAATAGACCTTGGAAGCGCCAGGGAATCTCTTTGAAGCGCTAAAACTATCGGCGAAAGCGCCGAAAAATCTGACCTAAGCACCACGAAAATCTTCAGAAGCGCCGAAACATTTTTGAAATTTAAAATTCAATTTGAAAAACGTGAAAAAGGCATTTCAAAATCACAAGAAAGGTCTCAAAATCCTTACCAGAGGTCCATATCCTGTTGGCCGATTATGCCGTCATACCCACTCGAATCAATGAGTCTACAGAGGAATCACCATCTTGCACAAAAGCTCAAAAATGCTCTCTCACTTCAACAATTTTCAAATCACAATATGCACAAATGAACTCTTTTTCACTTTTTACTCTTAATAAGGGTAATTAAAAGAGGTAATTTTGGTGGCATATTTTAATTTCTTTTGAGAGGCAATTAATTGGGCCAGTTTAAAATCTTTCATATCCGGAGATAAATTGCTGGGATATTATCAAATTAGGATTTTATCATCATCATCATCGTAAATCAATTGCAATTTTCAAAAATCATCAAAAATCCTTTATTATCACAAATTCCTCGATTTATCTCCCAAGGGGGCATACAGTCATAATCTTCCAAAAATCATCGTCTGGAGCATCATTAAAATTTTTAGCAGCATTGGTAAATTTTTCTTTGAAGTAATGTGTAAACGCATCACTTCAAAGAGGGAAAAAATGCATACATCAAAAATTGGTATAGAAAATATTAATTAAATATTGATTAATGAAATCTTTATTCTTCTACTATATAAATAAATTGCAAATTTATTTACATAGTTCCTATTTTCTTAATTCCTCTATTCTATTTCACCCTCTTCATGATTTAATTGAAATAAACAAATCGAAATAATTTGTTTTATTTTAATTGATTCCTTCTCATTCAATTTGAATTTTTAAATTTGAATTTCATCACATTTCTACATATTCTTCTAACTACCTTCCACCTCACCCTCCAACTCACCATGTGTCACATGAAAATAATTATTCTTATTTTCTAAAATGGAAATTTGTTCTCAACAATTTTAACCACCTTCAAGACACATGGCTCCTTCATTCAAATGATTCTTTCTTACACTTGGCAAAATGATTTTACTAAAGGGAACAATTGCCTTGTTTTCTCCATCCTTCTCATTCTTCACCGTTGATTTCTCCAGATCAAATCTCAATCGTTCATGGCTACCAACTCACCAAATTCCTTGGTAAAATCTATAAATTGATGCCCATTTATAGCTTTTTCATAAGGAGCATTTGCATAACATCACTCTGTAGGATTTCATTCAAGTTTTAAGAGCTTAGTTTGCATTTTCCATTTGGCATTTTAGAATAGCTTAGCAACTAGTTTAGAATCATGGCTCCTTTAGATATCTCCTAGTTTAATTTAGCATGTAGGATCATATACATTTCATTGTCATTAGCTTAATTCTGTGTTGTTTACTTTCATACCATTTTGTATATAGCAATTCATTTCATCATTTCCCTTAGCTAAATCATTCAATCATGTAGATGTAGACTTAGATTTTGCATTGTAGTTAAATAGGCTACTCGTTTCTTAGATGACATCCCAGTGATTTGTGCATGAATAAGATCTGAGAGCATAAATACTATGAAATTTGAGATTAGAGGAAGATGGGATCTTTTTAGGGAATTCTGTTATCGAATTGTGTTTGATTAAGTTAGATTTCCTTACTGTAATACTTTCCATCTAAGTGTGTTGTTAATTTGATATAATTCACGCATGTTTTCTTACACACACATACTATGCCACTATTGGCCTATTTTTGTTGTGCATGTATTATGGTTTAGATTATTTCACAATATTTTTCAACATGTTATGAGAGCCAATAACTTTTCTTTTTTTCAAATTTCTTTCATGATTGATAATTCTCCTTCTAAAATCATATAGGGTGCATTTTCATGAGTACACACATGGAAATAGTGTTAAAATTTTAATTTTTTTTCTTGTTGTTGCATTACTTTGGACGTGAGGATGAAATGCCATACCATTTCTAATTTTCTACTACTATGTTGAATTTTTTATAGAGGTATTAATATTGGTTGGTAAATAAGATTGAAAATAGTTAATTTGTTGCTAGTAAGAGGCGTTGGATGATATATTCTCTATCAATACATATGTAGTCACCCTTTTCAATTAATAACCATGTAGATTAAATTGAATAATTCAAAGTGTATACGCCATCTCACTACTTCGTTTAGAGGTTGGTGATAAATTTTATTTTTACATTGAAGTGTTTGCATCTCATGTCTATAATGCCTATGTGGAGGTGTGGAAGTTTTGGTAAGAAAATTATTTGTATTATTACTTTGAAGTGACATATAATGAATTATTGAAAATATAATATTTTAAGGAGATAACAAACTCAACTAAGTACTTGAATTTTTTATATGCTCAAATAACTCTATGGTAAAATTAAAAGGTTCTTATAAATATTATTTATTTGGAGAAATAAGGGTCTACTCACATCATTGGAATAAGTGAATGTTTATTTTTCCTTGGGGCTTGGAGATATAAGGTTTTTATTTATTTATTTTGCATTGATGGTTTGTAAGGCCATTTTTTTGGTTGGAGACACAATTTCATTGTATGGATGTAGTTTTGATTGAACTTGACACCCTCTTGCATTATAACCTTTACAAATATGTGAAAATATTGATTGTGTTGATTGGAATTTTGAAGACTGTAGTACAACATATGGTGCTATCTCTAGAGGGTAAGGACTAACAAGTGTCAAATTGGATTTTGGAGGCATCAAAGGTTAGAGGATTTCTGGTGTTGGTGTTGTGAGTAGGAGCTAGCTTCTTGCTTAAAGATGATGCTTTGTATGAGAAACATATATTTTTGTTTCCTTTTTTGGTATTGAGAGTATTAAATAATTCATATATTGTGAAGTTTACTTTTTGAAGACAAGAAGGGATATGGTGTAAACTCAATATGGATTGTTTCCCAAATAGCTTGGGAGTTTGTAGGTTTTAGGAATTATAATTTTATGAGAGTCATGAGACAAATTGATGGAGCACTATAGATGCAACTCAACATAGATTGTTATCCAATAATTTGGGAGATCTGTGATTTGAGATTTTAGGAAGCTAGAATTTGGGAACTCAAAAAATGAGCTCAAGAGTTACATCTTTATGAGAGTTATGAGGTAGTCTAATTGAGTTCTACCTTGTCTAGGACTTTTAAAAAAAAAGATTCTAAAGAACATGTATTTATGTTTTTTGAATTAACATGTTTTGTTGTGTATAATGTAAATCTTAAGGGAGGGTGTTCAAAAAATTAAGGTTTACACAGTTTTGAACTTTCACCTTAAGTTAGTAATTAGTTGGGAGTTAGTTTCCCCTATGGTAGTTTTTGGGAAGTTGTATAGAAATGTAACATTTTTATAAATATTTACCCAATATTTGTTAATCACCTAAATGATTAATAACAATATTTTATATATTTTTCTATGCAGATTATGATTAGATTATTTTAAAATATAGTTTTGCCTACATTTTTCAACAACTTCATAGTTACCCTTGACAACTTAATCTCCTTAATTAATCGGAAAGTTTTAATTCTAGTAAGCATTAAGCATCTTTTAGATATAGGAGTATAATTTTCTAAATTTAATTGCCAAAACCATATAAGATATAATTTTATTAGTACACCCCAATGTATATGATCCAAGTTATGTACACCCCCTATTTCAATGTTGTGCATGGGGTATAATATCCATATAATGTAAGTTGGATATCTATTGATGAACTTACTTACAACAAAACCTTGGGATATAAATGATAATCTTGAAATATGGAGAGAATGTCTAGAAAGGTCTATGAAAATGGATAGATCAATGACTAATATATGACAAATCTATTAGATTTAGTATAAGGTAGAGATAATATAAGATCAAATGTATGGAAATAAATGTAAATATAATTAATAATTTCATTTTTCAATTAATAATATTTGATTTGAATAATTTTTTTTGTGAACACACCCAAATCATAATTATTCACCCCTTGCTACAATTATAATTAAGACTAGCATACATATATTAAATATTAATATATATAAAAAATACGTTGAGAGTTATCCTTCTTAGACGTCAAATTTTTATCATTTTTTCTCAGTGCAATAGGTGCCTCGATAATGATAACTCTATATATTAATATTTAATATATGTATGCTAGTATAGATTTTATTGATGATATCTAAAGTGATTTCCCACAATGTTAAGAGAATTAAAAAAAATTGCCATATTAAAAGATAATCCATAACTGTACCTAAGATTTATTAAGAAAAACTAACTATATCTATACACATTTTCACTTATGTTAGTTTAGTTCATATGAAATTTTATATTAGCATAGGATTGCAAGCTCTCTTATGTTAATTTCCTTGATTGTCTGTTTGCCCAAGAAATGTGCGACTTGGTGATCTCCATTGGATTTCTTGTAAGCTTGTGATAAATAAATATATAAAATAAGTTTTAGAACATTTTGTGATTAGTTAGTTATATTAATTATTTTTTATATGACTGATCTACTTAACACACATTTAGATGATGATCACACAAATTAAGCATTGAAACTCTCCAATGAGATACATTTTTAAAACTTAAAATATATACAAAACATGTTAAAAAATTCTCTTGAAGAAAAACAAAATAATCTTGATCAAAATTAAATATAACCAAAAGAAGATTTTGTTAAACAAACATTGATATATTATTATAAGAAAATATAGAACACTTGTTCCTAACCATTTCAAGAGCAAAGGGTCAACTATTTGTAAATCAGTATCTTATCTGTTATTTCATTTTATTTTTCATGTTATTTCTTTGCAACTAATTTGTACTACAATATTATTTTAATTTGTGAGTTTTAAGTTTCCACAACATTACTCAATTTATAACCTGAAAACAATATGACAGTGTCTACATTATAGTACTACACATTTTCCACATTGCATACTGAAAAATTCTTCAACCTCACTCTTAAATGATCATCTTGTCGTTCTTTACATAGCTTTCAAACTCTTGCTTGAGGCCTTGATAGGAATGTAATCTAAATCTTGATGAGATAAATTAAAGCCTTAATGGGAATCTAGAGCTCTCTGCTTCTAACTTCTAGGAATGTTACCTCTCTGCTTCTAACTTCTGAGAATGTTATTCTAGTTAACTTGAAATCATGTATATGTTCAAGCCAATGCTTGGTAGCTCTTGGGAAACCTCATAGAATTGACAAAAAGGATCTTTTTTGCACTAAAGGGGCCTCTTTCATTATGTGAAAGCTGGCTTTGCCAGTTCATACTATCAATTATTTTCTTTACTTTAACCAAGACATCTACATGATCATGAATAATGACTACTCCGTCTAGGCGTAGTATACGATCCATCTCATATTTTAAAGTGCCTTGAATATTTTTAGTTGGCTAAGTTAGTTATGGAGTTGAACTTTTACATAGATTTTGAATAAAAAATAAACAACGTAAATTATTACAATATTTAAAATACAAAAAATATAGGAGCTTGCCACATGAAAAGCTAAGCAATCAACCAAGCTCCAATGAACTTGTCTAAGTGAGTCAAATGGACATATAGCCTCAACTATCTTAAAGATATATCAATCCATGCCACCTCCTCTTCATTTATCATAATTTCTCTCAAACTAGAAAACCAAGTAGTGGATTGGTTTTAAAACCATAATTTATTTTCAATTGCAAGCCCTAACATTTGTAATATAACCAATTAAACCCAAAGGATACAAACATGAATCTCTACTCTTGAGCTCAAGAGAGTCAATCCATACATATTTGTTAGGTTATTTAAATGCTAGTTAATTGATGGTGTCAAACAAGTTTAAACACACCCTAAGCTTTGACTTGTTTAGGTAGCTCATCTGAAATCATACTTTATTCTCTAGTAGGGCCCACCTATTAGTTTGATTTCAAATGAACCACCTATACAAGTCAAACTTAGAGTGTGATGTTTAAGCCAAAATGATGGTGCTTTGTAATAATGATGTGAAGGGTGAAGATCTAAATCTAGAGTTGTAAATGAAAGGCGTGTTTGGTAGATAGATTGGATAAGAGCAAGAAGAAATAGGTGAGCGAGAAAGAAAATGAGTCATACCCAACTCCTCTTTTACAAGTGAATCATCAGTTGAATCAATGCATGCAAACGAAAGGGTTGTAGTTGAATTGGTTGAGCACAATTGATGAGGGCAATGGTATATTCCTTGATTAGGCCATCCACCAAGGTTTGTAAGAGTTGAGGTAGAATTGTGCCCTAGATGACTTTGACGGAATGGAAAGCCCTCAATCCTTAGCTTTGAGCCAAAGAAACATCACCATAGACTCATAATCTTATATCAAATAACAAAAAGAACTCAGGAATAATATAAAATCCTTCATAAAAAAAGAATGCATAAATGTGAACAATGTGACCATGAGCCAAGTTTCACATAGTAAGTAGCATGAGTTGTCAATGGAGATCGATTAAGAGAGAGGGCGGAGCTGAAGATTCGCTCTGCGATTGCTTAGTAAGAGTCGCCCGGGTTGGGATCCATGTACTTTGCACAGCCTGTATTTTATTTACAGTCATTGTTACTGTTTCTGATTTTGGTACCTCCCAATCATCGACCTCCTTTAGGAACTGTCCTTTAATTAAGTACGGCTGCCAAATCGCTGGAGCTCCAACTATTGAGGAGGATGATAAACCTTCTAGAATAAGGACTACGGAATATAGATTCATAGTACGTGTGCAAATAATGTTAATGGTATATATCAGCAGCCGTCATTTACCCAACTTTCGCAAATTTCCGAACTTGTAAGGTGCAGATTTATTCCATAGTGCTTGGAGTGTATCCCATAGAGCTTGGAGTGCATGTACTGTCCCGTACTATATTTTATATCAGCCTAATTATTCCATTAGAGTAACCAATCATTCGAACTTTAACAATTAAAAGCTTTTATATTTTTCATTTTTTCAAACTGATTGGTTTTTTTGGATTTTCTTGCCTTTTAACTTTTTAGTTTGGTTGCTTCTTTTACCATAGTGAGGAAGGACATACACTCAATCGGTTACAAAATCACAAGGGGATAATTAAATAAAAATGGACTAACATAGAGATGGGTTTGTTTTACCCTTATGCATTGAGAATGTTGTTTCAATGATGTTTTTTTCTTTATAATAATTAGGCTTATTTTTTTATAAGGTAAAACATTTGGGATTTAAAATGAGTTAGGAGAAGGAATGTGGATGAATGATAAGAATGGTGATAAGTTTGTGTCTCTTAAATTAACACTTACTATTAACTTTGAGATTATTTATATGACTAACTATTGTTAATATGCTATTTTGAGATTGTTAAGCATGTGACTTTTAGGGTAAATATTATAATTTTGAAATGCATAAGTGGGTTTGTTTCTTCCCATGCAAATTAATTTGTCAAGGGAAGTAACAAATAAAAACACATACATAAAAGGGTTGTCCTTTCATAGATTTTTGTCACACCTAGTTTATCTTAGTGCAAATGGCTCTTAAAAGAGTAATGCAAGTGTATGAAGGTAGGCTTAAGCTAACACTAGTCAATTCACGAGGGGCCTACTTGGTAATGAGACTAACCAATAAATGATGATATTTATACCATTGTTCAACTTATTTAGAAGGAGAAGTCTAGTGAAATAGAAGCACTTCAAGAAACCAATAGCCATTATCCTATGGTGCATAGCATGCAATTTTATTTCTTAGTTCTTTAAATGTTCTAATGCATAATTCTAAGCATTTCATAATATTTTTCTTGCTTGTATATTTATGGTTTCATAATCAATGCTTCATGAGATTACATAAATATATTTTATCACTATATCTACTTCTACCAATGCATATTGTCCATCCTTGTTGTATTACACCATCTAGCATGCTATTCTCCTTAATACCAACATCCCACATTGCTTACCTTGTATTTTCATGATCAATGCTTCATGAGATATCCATGAAGGAAAGAATACACAAAAAGATTCAAGAATGACTTGACTAAGGAAAATGGATGGATATAATAACAACTAATGGGGAAAATATTGAGATTGTCCAAATAAGCTATTTAATATCTACTTGAGGAGTTGAAGGAAATAATATGGCCAAAATAAATCTCAAATAACTCTACATGGGTGATGTGGTAGAGAAAATGAGACTCAATCCCTAAAGAAAAATTTCAACCAAGGGACTTGAGGATTAATCACAACAAAAGTTGTGAGGGAAAAATCACAACCAAGTGTTTAGAGGATGAAGCTTAGCCAAGTATACCAAGAACCATTCTTTATGACAGGATCATAGGCACAAAGGTCTATAAGAAGGTACCCTAATAGGTGTGGGAGGAATCATAAAATCATCATGCAAGGAAGAAAATTTAAAGAGACAAAAATACATGATATAGAAGAAATAGGTGTTCCAATGTGTGTAGTAGGATGTATCCTAGTATTAAGGGGTTTATGACATGGATATAACTTGATATACCTTGGGTAGAATATAAGTGCCATGGTTACTATAATATACTATGTATTGGTCTAATAAAAAAGCTTTAATCTATATGAACATGTGTAAATATTGCAGACATATTAAGTACATGAGAGTCTTGCTCAAAACTTGAATATGCTAGTACCATAATGTCTTTACCTACTAACACATGGGGTAAAAGTACAAACTTGTGTCACACTTTTATAAGAGAATCATCCAACACAAACAAAAATTCTTAACTTCAACCACATAAAAGTGGTCTTTATGTTTTGAATTTTAAAATGATGTAAAATAATGAAAAGTAGAACTCTTGATGAAGTTTATTCTTGTAATTTTTCAAAATTTTAAAAAATGTTTTGATATTTTTTTTTATAAATTTAAGAGAAGATTTTGAATTGCTAAAAATTTCAGGAAAAAGTGATGTCAAGAAAAAAATAGAAATGAATTTATTTTTTCTCTGATTTTTCCCAAATAGATAACTTCAATATCTAGCACATGAAAAAATTTAAAAATTTTGATGTATATTTTCCTTGTAATAATGTGTTAAAATAAAACGCACTAAAATTTGATAGTTTTCATTTGACGTCAACTATTGTCTATTTTTTTTATCATTTCCAAAAAAAATTATACACTTTTGAAGAGGATTCTCTCCTCTAATGTGTGCCATATATTTTTTATTTTTTATTTTTAATATGGTTTAGTATTTTTTTTAAATTTTGAATTAGCGTCATTTTTAATTTTAACAACCTACTTGCATTATTTAAAAAAAATATATATTAAAACTAATAAAAATATCAAACAAGAATTTATTTGGATTCTCACTCGATCTCTGTAAAAGGGTATTTTTAGTTTTTTGAAAAAAATCATTGACTGAAGAAATGTCATGTTCAAGTGGAAAGTTTCTGAAATTTCTAAAACAGGATGAGGTGGCTTCCAACAAGGATGTCACATAGATAGTTTTAGGTGAAAGGGTTTCGATCGAAACCATTTCAATCAAAGACATACATGAAAATTGAATCACATTCTAAATGAATAAAGATTTTTTTTTTATTTTGATGTTTTGCGAAAAAGGGTTTCACTTGAAACTTTATGTGCCACATGTATAGTTTTGGGTGAAACTATTTCACCTAAATTTTTTTAGGGTGAAACTATTTCACTCGAAACCATTTAGTTGGTTGGAAGTGTGGCATAGGTATGTACCCACATTTACAAAGGGTTCCTTCGTAGGAAGTTGATTCACTTCAAGTGATATCTTTTGATTGTTTTGATCTAAGTGATATCACACCATAGTGATTATTTTTTGTTGGGTCATAATAATGTGCATAGATGATAAATAAATAGGTTGGTGATACCATTCATGTCTCATCAACAATAAATTCTACTTCAAGAACCATGCAAGAACCTTCAATTAAACTACATTTTCACATCTAATGGATATAATAATCAAACATGGTCATTGTAGTTACATGAAAGGAAACCATAAAGCATGATTACAAAGAAGCATTTACACTTAACTAAAACATACGTTTTACACTTGGAGAAATGCTACATAGGCAAAAATTCTAGAAGAGTGAGCCTCAACTCATAGATTGCCACTATTCTCTAGTCCAATACAATTGATTATAAAGTCTTTGTAGTGATTATGAGCTTCTATAATAAAATAACACACTTATAACCACCCAAAACAAGCCTTTTCAAAATAAAACCTCTATTCCAATGCTTACAATAGTGAAGCATAGGCAATATGAAGGCTAATAAATGAGAACCAACCTCTCTAGCTATTTTAAAATAAACAAATTTACATTATCTATAACTTCCCACATTCTAAATTAAAGATCAAACATAAAAAAATTGATTTGAAATGTCAAAACCATTCACATTCCAATACTACATTGATTGTGATGAATTTTTTGTTTCTGCTAGGAAAAATAATGTTCTCATTGTAATGTTTTCGAATTCCTTGAGGTGATTTTAGTTTTTGCTACTAATTTGTAAACTAGTGATTTCACAAAAAGTAGTTTTCTACTTCATTTAAACACTTGCACTTCTAGATAATTCCCAAACATGTTTAGAAAAAATGATTCCTAAGAATAAAAACCACTAAATACCCATCCATTGTTTGAAAATGACAACATAAACCCGATGGCCCAACCTCTTGACCCAATTTTTTAGACCACACCTGCCCACAAAGGAGGTTTTCAATCCCTAAAAGCTAAGGGACTCAACAAGTGAGGAGTTACCTTCCCCACATTGTCTTTAGAACTTCACTTAGATTTATTTGGTAACATTTCAAATCTAACTTTTTCTTGAAATTGACATGAATCAAACCTCATAGGTTTTTTTTTCTAATCCAAGAAAAACATTCATAATAACCAAAATGTCCATAATTCAAACAAGCCTTAGAAGGTATCATCTAAATTTTATTCTTATTACCTTCATGATAGTATAATACTTTGGAACAAAGAAGCAATTTAGAATATTGGTGCATCTACTATCCTTAATTTTTGTTTCTTTTATGAATATAGCTTGAGCATTACTACAATAGTAAATTCCTCACACTCTTATTGTCCACCCAAAAATGGAAGAGAAACATTTATATTAGCACTAATCAACTTCTTGAATTATGAAGTACTTGATATAGTTAGGGAAGGGGCATATAATAAAGCACGCTTATATAAAAATAATGGACATAAAAAATGGGAAGAATAAGAGGAAAAGATAAAAAAAGGAATAATTGAATAAAAATGGAACTTATAGAGATGGGTTTGCTTTAGCTTTGTTCCTACATTCTAATTGCAGAGTCATAGAAAAGGTTAGAGTGAGTTGTTGTGGGAGGTTTAAAAAGAAGATAGGTAATATAGGGACACTAAGAGTGATGCTTCAATGAGACTCTCCCTTGATAAACAAACTTACTCCCCACAAGGTAAAACACCTTGGATTAAAGACTAGTTGGAGAGGAAATGTGGAGGAGTGATACAAATAGTGATAAGCGTGCACCTCTTAAAATAACACTTTCCATTAACTTTAGGATCACTAATTTGAATAACTATTGCTAAGACCTTGTCTTGAGATTATCATGCATGCACTTTTTAGGGTAAATATTGGGAATTTTTTGAAATACATAAGTGAGTTTGTTTCTATCCATGTCAATTAATTAGTAAAGAGAAATAGTAAATAGAAACATATACATAGAAGACTTATCTTTTTAAATGTTTTTGTCATGTACCTAGTTTATTTAGGGTAGATGGATCTTAAAAAATAATGAAATCCTGTGAAAGTAGGCTCAATCTAACACTAGTCAATTGACAAGACTAATGATATAATACTACTTGGATATGGCATTCACTGATAAATTCTAGAATATTTATACCATCATTCAAATTATTTAGAAGTGAAAAATTATAGTTGTGAAATATAAGCATTTCAAGATACTAATGGCCATTATTTTGTGATGCATAGTTTGAGATTTTATTTCTAAATTTTAAAAGTAATCTAGAGAATAATTCCAAGAATATTACATGATTCATCTTCCTTGTATATTTATGGTATTGTGATTGATGAGATGCATTTATGTTCCACTTATCCCATATTTATCCATTTTTCTTATACGATAATCCCTCACCTTCTGCTCCATTTTTATATTATATCTTGTATTTCTACCACCTTTCATCACATATAATTAAATAAAAATAAAAAATATTTGATTTAGTTTTTAGCTAAAATAAGATAAAATAAATATTAGATTTTATTTACTAATGAATGCCACCATTTTAGCTTGAGAATATAAATCTTGAAATATGTCGAAGAAGATGGAGAATGGAGACAAAAAATTCTTGTAGCCCATGGATGCATGTGTTGAAAAATTAATTTTAGTTGCTAATTAGTTTTCTAAAGCTATAGTTTTATTAAATAATAACTATTTTATTGTAATCAGTAAAGTAAAACAACCACAAATAAAAAAAAATCTTATACTATTTGTAACTTGATGATATTTTAGCTTTGTATTTTATGTGAGGTTTGGCTAGAGTAAACAAACGCATCTATTATAAGTAGATTTCTTAGACACACTACAAAACTTCCTATATTTGTGGATAGTTATAAATAATGAGTTATGTAAGCTTAGAAACTTGTTATTTTCCTATCTCTTAAATAAATGTTTATGAGATAGTGTGGAAAGGGGGTAAATAATAGCATACAAAATAAAGATGTAATAGTGTGAAAGAATGTAATAATAAGAGTAGAGAGAATGCAATATTTTTAGAATAAATCATAACATATGAAACACCTATTTTGTGGAGTATTTATCATTTCTACAACCATCATGTGGGTTGAGAGGAAGGGCCCACTTTCAAGAAATGTTGGTGATGTCTATTAAATTATTTCACGTGCTTGCTTTTTTTGTAGATAGTAAAGCATTACATTTTTTGGTCTATTTTATGATTTAAATATAATACTTTGAATTAATCATTTACCTTGTATTAATTGCAACATATTTACTTAATTTAGATTGTTAAAGAAATATGTAGAATTTTTACAAATATGGCTATATAGTTCCTATCACTTGCATATAAGGATAAGATTGGCATAAATTTTGACCGGATTAATATTTTCCCTCAAGAAAACTTTCCACATTGTCAATAATGATGTCATAGGACTCCTTGAAAAAATATTTTATTTCAACTTCTATAAAACTCTTAATTTAATAATTTTCACAATCTATTTAGTGAAAGCTTGTAAAATTAAAATCTTGCAAATGAAAAAGAATTTTGGCATAAAATTTGCTAAATTGTAAATAATTATCGTAGGAACATCTTTGTAAAATTATTTTATTCTAGCCTTTATATATTTTCAAATTGAATTATTTCCATGATTTTTTGCACTGCGATTGATCCTAGGACTTTGACTGAAATGAAGAATGGTTCTTCAAATTGGCATACCTTTCCACATGAATCTAATAAAAAATGACACTAAAAATATGGATGCAAAAATTAATAGTATAAAACATGTGAAACCATCATTTTGTAACTAGAATTGACTTAATAGAGGTATTTGATGCTTGAAAACACATCATTTTGACACAAAATAAATAAATTTTGTTGTGTCAAAATGAGGATAACAAAGATATCCACTAGCCTTGGTTAGCCATAGTGGCTGCTTTACTAGATTATAGGTTAGGAGAGATGAGAATTTTCAATGGTTTGAACAAAAAATACCTCTTTATGGACTCCTACTTGACCAATCATCAAGAAGAAAATATAGAGAGATGAACCATTAGGCACTCATATCACAAGGAAATTTGACACAACTTTCCATGGTTACAATAAAAAACGTTATTATGAAATAGAGGATGATCTAAAACTGAACAATTTTCCAAAAACAAATGAGAAAGAAAACCCAGATGCAAGCCATATGTTGCAAAATCATATTTAGATTAGTAATGTTGAATTTTCTCAAAATAATAAGGGAAATTTCCTTTCAACATTCTATTGTCCTCTGGAAAATAAAATTCCAAGAAATGAGCATTTATTCAAGGACATCAACACATTTCACATAATGTAGCCTCACTACTACCCATTGGATACATTCACGGTAAAATTATACAATCACTTCTACTTATTAAAAAAATGAACAGATTATGATTTTTCTAGGTAAAACTTTGAATATAAATAACTAGCTCATAAACAACATGAATTAGAGATATTCAATATTTGGACAAATAGAACCAAAGAATCCACCAAGGATTATAAGGATATGAGAGACATACATCCTAAGATTTGTACACAACACATTTATATTGAGCCAACCATATTTATTAGACAACCCCAATGAATAATTAATCTTACACTTAGAGAGATAGTCAAAACAAAGATTGAAAAATTTCTTCAAGTAGGATTCATTTATCCGATCTTTGACAACTAGTGGGTTTCTCCTTTAGTGGTATTTCCAAAGAAATGAGCGAAATGGAGATTTTATGTGGACTATAGGGAACTTAACACGAAAACATATAGATATTATTTCCCTCTACCATTCATTGATCAAGTCTTAGATAACCTTGTTGGGAAAATCTATTTTTCATTTTTGGATGGATTTAGTGGGCATAACCAAATACAAGTTGCTCTAGAAGGCCAAGATAAGACCACCTTTACTAGTATATGGGGAAATTTGTCATATAGATTCCTCCCATTTGATTTGTGCAATGCTCAGGTACAACATTTCAAAGGGTAGTATTGGTTATCTTTGTTGAAATAGTAAATGATTGTATGGAAGTTTACATGGATGACTTATCGATACATGACACTACCTTTGAAGATGCACTCCATAACTTAGAAAAAATTCTCTAGCATTACAAAGAACATCATCTATCACTTAGCCATGTGAAAAATTTCTTATCATGGTTCAACAAGGAATTGCTCTAGGTCACCACATCTCAGCTAAAGGAATCAAATTTGATCCTCAATAAAATGAGGCGATTCAAAGGTTTGGACCTCCAAAAACTCGAACTAACGTATGTATTTTTTGGGGACATGTTGGATATTACTATAGATTTATAGATAATTTTAGCAAAATTGTAGCACCTATGTTTTCTCTGCTTTGAAAAGACATTGAGTTTTCTTGGACTCCTAAATGTCAAGCCTCCTTTGAATCCATCAAAGAAAAAATAACAATTTTCACAATATTACATGGTCCCAAATGGATATTACCATTTTACACACACACATAGATGTTTCAAATGATGCTATTGGCACAATTCTAGGACAATAAGATAAAAAAGGTGGTAAGTATACTATTTATTTTATTAACAAAAGATTAACTCCTATAAAAAGAAACTACACAACAACAAAAATATATTTTTTAGCATTGTGCATGCCCTCAACAAATTTTGACATTACATTATAAGATATAAAGTAACCATTTACACAAATCATTCAACCATAAAATATTTAATGAACAAACCTGCCATGAGTGGACGAATAATCAAATGACTATTGTTCCTCTAGGAATTCAATGTAACCATTATAAATAAACTTAAAAAATATAATGTGGTGGAAATTTTTTTATATAGAATACAATACAAACAAGAGGGAGTTGAACAAATTCAAGATGAATTCCCAGATGGACAATTATTCACCATATTCAAATACACTCCCTAGTTTGTTGATATAGAAAATAATCCGACCATAGTAACATTTCCTCCAAGATTTTCTACCAAAAAAAAAATTAGTCAGAGAAAGTATAAATTTTAAATGGTTAAATGGTTTACTATTCAAAAATTATCTAAATATATTTTTATGAATAAGTTTAAGATTTGATGAGAATTTCATCATTATGAGAACTTGCCACAATGATCCCTCTAGAGGTCATTATTCTACAAAAATAAAATTACACAAAATTTTAGATGTCGGTTGTTATTGGCCCTCAATTCATAAGGATGTCAAGAGATAGGTTTGATAGTGTGATGAGTGTCAAAGAACATGAAGACCAATAACTAGTGAGATGCCCCTCCATCCTCAAGTAGTCTTAAAACCCTTTAAAAAATGGGGATTATATTTTATAGGACATATTGACCCACCAACTTAGGAGAAAGAGTGTATGCTTGTATATATATATATTATCTCAAAAAATAAGTTGAAGTTCAAGCATTTAAAATAACAAGTGAAGAACAAGTTGTAGATTTACTTTATAATAAAATATTTATTAAATTTAGGGCCCCCAAATCCAAAAGTTCCCCATTTTATGTCAAACATTATTTTCTCTTTCACTAATCATTTCCAAGTAATTCATAAGAAATAAACACCATACCATCCACAAGAAAATGGTCAAATAGAAGTAACTAGCCAAGAATTAGAAAACATCCTTACAAAAATTGTCTCATCTAGTAGAAAGGATTGAGTGAGGAAATTGTAGGAAGCTGTATGGGAATATTACTATCTAGAAATCAACCACAAGTTTTTCTCCTTATGAACTAGTCTTTGGAAAGAAATCATTTATTCCAATAGAATTTTAACTTTAGAAACTTAGAATAGCCATGTATATGGGTCTAAATTTGAGTAAAGCTCAAATTGAATAAACATTGCAGCTAAATGAATTAGATGAACTATTACTGGGAGCCATACAATAGATAGAACTACTCTAACAACAAATAAAAATTTGGTAATGATCAACACATAAAAAAAAAAGTTTCATAGAGGTGATTGGGTATTGTTGTTCGATTCAAGATACAAAGATTTGAAAGGAAAAAATTGAACATGTTGGTTGGGACCTTATGAGGTAGAAAAAGTATTTGATAATGGGTCTATTCAAATGAAGCCAATTGATGGTGATACACAAACACTCCTGGCGAATGGCCATAGACTTTATTTGTATCAAAAGTTAGTGACTGGGGAATATTTTATTTGAACAATCAAGCAACAAGCTAACTTTTGGTGTCTAAAGGGATTTTTACCTCTATCACCAAATCACAGGTAAGTATCTCCTTTTGTTGAAAAATAAAATATTATATATATTCTATAGCTTATAAATTAGTGCTTCTTCTATAATATAACATTCTTTCTATGTTATATATGTTTTTTTTTTACTAATTCTCTTCCATAGTTTGTCATTGCTCTAAAAGTTTATTTTTTTTAGAAATTCATACAATTTTTGTAGTTTGTTGCTACTTTAGAAGTTTATGTTATATTTGGAAATTCATTCAACTTTTGTAGTTTGTTGCTGTTTAAGAAGCTTATGTTTTCTTTAGAAACCCATGCAAATTTTGTAGTTCATTGTTTCTCCAAAATTTTATTTTTTATTCATAAATTCATACAACTTTTGTAGTTCATTGCTGCTCCAGAAGTTGATGTTTTATTTGAAAATTAATATACCCTCCATTGTTCACTAGTCCTCTAGAAGCATCCTTTCAACAATGCTCTAAAAACTTGTTCATCATTTCTCCAAAAGTATCCTCTCAACAATACTCTAGAAATCTGTTCGTCATTCCTTTGGAAGCATCCTCTCAATGGTGCTCTAAAAATTTGTTCATTGTTTCTCAAAAAGCATCCTCTCAATGGTGCTCCAATTTATTCATTGTTTCTCTAGAAGCAACCTTTAATTATGCTTTGGAAAAGTTTTTAGTATTTCTTTGGAAACATCCTTTTAATGATGCTCCAAAAATTTGTTTGTTGTTTCTTTAGAAGCATCCTCCTAGTGATGCTCTAGACATCTACTCATTGTTGCTCCAAAAACACCCTCTCAATGATGCTCCAAAAATTTGTTTGTTGTTTCTTTGGGAGCATCCTTTCAATGATTCTTTAATTTTTTTTTAGCTATTTATTTGAAATAATCCTCCCAAATAATGCTCAAAAAATATACTCATTGTTTCTCTAGAAGCATCCTTCCAATGATGCTCTAGAAATCTATTCATATTTCTCCAAGGATTCACACATGATACTCTGACAAGTTTTACTTAGTTACATTCCAAAAACTACATTATGTATTTTTCAATAACATTTTGGACTATTACTTTAAATCTTTTCAACTAATAAATGTAGATTGCTTTAAGTATTTTCATATAATAAATGTATAATGAATTTCAAATCAAGCTAAATTTTTTAAATCAAGGTACAAATACATTTCTCTATTTCAAAAGGATAAGAGTCCAAACTCCTAAGTAATAAATGAGCTAATTCGTACTCATGGTAAATTAATGTGGAAATGAGTGTCATACACCAAAATTTAACAAGCAGATGTGAGTATTTATGGAAAATCAGTAGGTATGAATATTAATATTAATTAAGGTCTAAAATTTATTAAATGATCTTATAAATAAGTATGATTTACCACCACCGTAAATAACCATTTGAGAATGATTACATCACATTTGTTTAGGCTCATCTAAATAAATGTGGCATAATAAATTCTCACATCCTTTGTCGTTATTCCATTAATTAAAACCAAGTACCCTTTACTCTATTTTCATACTAAGCTTATTCCTTACTCAAAAGCTTCCCCTGCAAAATTTTCTTTGACTTAGCAAGACCCCTATTGTACTCAAGTTCACCAAAATTATCCATTACAAGAATGGTAATGAGGGTTAAGAGAATTTTTGAGTTGAATTCTTCAAAAAAGTTATTGTAGGACGAATGATCTGTGGGATTTTTTAGAATGATAGGTTGGTTGGGATTTTTGTAGAAGTTTAAAGGATATCACGAAGAGCTTGTTGAACAATTTCTTTAGAATTACTCAAAAGAATATATGATAGATGTAAGATCTAAATTCAAAGTAAGTACCAAACTCATCTCTGAAATTTGACATTAATTCAAAAGGAATTGACCTCTATGGAGGAAAATAGTTGTCATATCATGAAATATTGTCCATTTTGCTAAAGAAGAAGAGAATGTGCCACAATTAGTGATTAACAAAAAAGGGGGTAACAAGAGGATTAACAAAGAGACCATTCTATAACAATTGGTCATCACATGGATAATGAAGTACTTCACCTATGCAAGACAATTTGGAGTGGTCATAGGTCCAACATTCATGATGTTGACTCACCTCCGTCATGGTACAAATAATCTAGTCTTTAAAGTCAATTTACTTATTTAGGTCTATATGAATATTTGATGAACAATATATATATAGATATAATAAATATGTAGGCCCTTTGAAACACCATGGCCTAATAACAATGCTCTAAAAACATCAAATTTTTTAAAATTATAATTTAACATAAAAGAAGTGGCTCAAATTTGTGCAAACCCTAGAAAATAAAGCTATTTTACTAGAGATGATGAAACCCTCTAAATTAGTTTCCAAAGAAAATACTCAAAATGTCAACTAGACAATTGTTGAAACCCAACATTCTAGTCATGAAACTCCCAAACAATCGATCATTAAAAAAGAAGAAACTCAAGATCAACTAGCTTAGAAAAATCCTAATTTGCAAAAGAAAATTGAAGTTGTGTCTTCAAAAGAGGAGACAAACAAGAAAATTTCCAAAAATAAAAGAGGTGAAAGGAAAAAAATAGGAAAATATCCTCTCTAGAGGATTAAGTGTTGGAAATCAAGAATTAAACATCAAACAAAACCACAAAACCTAGAAGTTGAAACCATTGCAAAAAAATTAGCTACAATATTTTTAAAGGAACCGACCTCTCCTACTAATGAAATACCAATGAACGAAAAATATTCCATTTTTGAGGAAACAATAATGGTATAAGAAGATACAACCCTTTACAAAGAACCCCAACAAGAGGTATATCTCCAATAATGAATTCAGTGGAAGAAGAGGGAGAATTTCAAGAGAACCTCAATTTGCAAAATAATTATCCATTTTGGAACCAATAGCTTTTTATTAGAAACAAAAAATAGATGAGTTAAAAATGATAATATAAGAAATTGATAAGCAACAGATGAGAGAAAATGAAAAATTGAATATATTGGTAGCAGAAAAGGACCAAGAAATTGTGTATTCAAAATAGCAACTTGATTTTCCCCAAGAAATATCAAATCCCAACCCTAAGAAGGAAGGGTTTAAGATGATGAATTTAAGAAAGGAGAATACCAAATTACAAGAGGAAATTTTCACCGTAAAATAAAATTGTAAACGATTGGAGGAAGCCAAGGACAAAGCTTGTAAAATAAGGGAAATATTTCTCACCTTTAAAGAACCCTTTAGAGTATATAGTATGTTCCTAAATGAGAAGTCGTTGAGATGGAAGATGTTAAGAATCTCTTGTAATTACCACATAGTTTTGATGATAAACAATCTCTTGAAGCTTTTAAATTTTTTGCACTTGAACAAAAAAATTATGTAAATTTTTCACACAATCTCCTATGTGAAAAAGTATTTAGACTTCTTTATTAACCAGTTTGTGGGAGAAGTTAAGTTGAGAGAATTTCTTTCTAAGTTATGCATAACTAGGTGAAATGACAACAAAGAATGAGAGAGTATTAAAAATAAAAGGAAACCAACAAATTTATGATGAGACATCATTTCAAAAAACCACATGCCTTTAAGGATAAATTTCAATGAATTATGGAGCGCCCTATTGTGGTAGAGAAATATTTCCAAAGTTTAAAATTATTTTACGAATCTTTATTAGATGTCTTTCCTCAGCTACCAAAGAAAGCTTTTGCATCCTATGAAGAGAAACACAACGCTCTCATTATGCAGCTATGAAAGAGAGACCAAATATCTCATGGTAATATTATGTGGTCTTTGTGAAGGGTTAGGGAAATACCATAAATGATGAATATAAAAAATATAATTAGATTTGAATGAAATACATGGTCTCCTCCGATTCTTCAACCAACTAATCTATTGGATGCTATAGGTGCATAGTCTAATTGGGAATTCAATAAATGGAAATAAATTATAAAAACTTCAAATGACTACATAATCAATCCCCATGAGGTAGATACAAAGGCACATTTACCATATGACATTAATCAGCTATTTGAAGAACAATGTAACAGAGTAGAGGAAAATAAAGCACAATAGCAATAAAAAAGGGAAGCAGGAGGACCTACTTAACCAAAGGTTTGAGAGAGTGATAGGTATAAATATTTACCTCTAAACTGAACTAAATTGCCATCTTATTTAACCATCTAGCACCCTTATATACCCTTAGATCATACTTAATTTATCAAGATTATGTAATAATTATGTTGCAATCTTAACTAAATATTAATGTATTTATACTTGTTGCTTTTTTGTGACTACAAGGATCTTAATGCTAATAACTATGTATGTCCAAAGATGAATTGTGTAAGATGCAAGATATGTACCAGACAAAGAATAATTTTAGGAGATGTTATTTTCATGAAACTTCAAACTTTTTTGGAGTATCTATAAAACTAACATGGACTAAAGTATTTGTAGAAGAAATTTTGGAAACCCACATCTCCTACTCTAACCAAATCTCTAAATGCCACCTAGCTCTTGAAGCACCAAAAAAAGGAATCATTATTTTTTTAGTAGTTATTTTGAACAATTAAACTATTTTTCAATTAATGGAACTAAGATTTTTAATTATGTAATGATTTTTTTTATGTATCAAAGCATGTCATCATGATGCCTAGAATATAGGAATTAGTTTATGGTTATATATATATATATATATATTCTATTATTTAGAAGAAGAAAATCTAATTTTTATTTCATATATAATATCTACATCTATTGAAATTGGAAAAATTTCATTTAGAGAAGTGCTTTTGCATGTTAATGGTGATTTCGTAGAAGATATCTAGTCTTTGTTGAGTTGGCCACTCAATAGAGGAATTGTAGCATAAAAGTAGAGATAAGTTATTTGAAGTAATTGTTTATTTTTCCTCATATTGTTGAAGTCTCGAATGGGCAATGTAACACCCCGCTAGGGAACCTAGAGAACAACACTTAAACTAACAAAATAATCAAACAATTTTTTTTTTAATAAAGCCATTCGATTACAACTTAAGAACATAAGTACATAAACACATATGTTCTTAGGGTTCCATGACAACGTTACTTAAACAAATACAAGTAAGAACATCACAACACAAAACCATTAACATAAAACACAAAGATAAACTACATTCCAAATGAATGATACAATTACAAATCATGATGGAATCAAGTTACATTCAAAATACATCAAGCGAGATTGCGGAAAATCTCGAAACATCAAAATCATAAAACAATAAAGCCTCATATAACTATCAAGATAGTATACAATATAGATGACGACCATGTACAACCGTCCCTATCGTTCACGAGCATGCTCAGCGTCCAACTCCATGAACAAAGTGAATCCATAAAACTTGTCTAGATCAATCTCGTCTCAAGTTGCATAACCTGCAAGGGGACCCAATGGAGGAAAAAAAATGTTCCTCCCAACCACGTGGTACCCTAAGGTCCACTCCCTCCATGCTAGGAGATAATGCTAGGTCCACTAAGGTAATAAACAAAAAAGACAAAACATAACATCACATGGCTAACAATCACATCACAACATAATGACATAACGAAATCAAACCATAGTAATCACAACATATGCTTCTAGAGATGATCACAATACAACAGTTAACTCTACACAAGAGACTACAAACATGCTTCAGGTAAGAGTGTCATCACATAGTTATTCTACGTTACCTTGGTGAATCTTCCTAGATTACCGGCCCTCGTCCTGAGTTACCCTGGCAATCTCTACTGATTCCGGACCCCTAAATGAACTCATGTGGAGTCGAATTAACTTTCAAGAAGACAAGATAGACGACCAAGTCATTCCAGGCCTCCTCAACCTACCCTTAATGTAAACACGCATTAAGGCACTAGGTGAGGCATACAAATTATCTTATTCATATTATGATTATCACTCAACCCCGTGTACATTAAATTAGGTTTTCACTGGATTAACTACTTTCGGTAGATTACCTTGGTAACCCCCTAGAGTTCCGACCCCTAATGAAAGTCACTCTTCCTATAAGCAAAAAAAAAAGAAGATCTCATAACATATAGGATAGCCAACATGCACAAATCAAAATAGGGTAGATCACATTTTATCCATGACATAAAACATCATACTCTCATTCACCACATAGGTATCATAACAACGTGCATGACTTGACTTAAACAAATCCTATATAAGAATTGTGAAACTTAATTAACTCAAACAATTCTTTAAAGAACAAACAAGTCTCGGGAAGACATATGCACCAAAATACATAACGTTCTTTCACATTTAAACATCATCAAGCATAATCATCATTCACTCCAAAGATATTTAAACAACATATCTCAAAGACATTTATTTTCAAACCAATTGTCGTCTTAACTTTTTAAAGAAATTAAATAATAATTTTATAGCGAATCAAAACTATAATTATAATTACTTTCAATCATAGCTTAAATACTCTTGCTATGCATAATCATACATATATCTTTTCACAATGCTAACATTTCTTTTAAATTCAACTTGTTAAAATAGATATCATTTAACAAATTCCAACTTCTAATAAATAACTTTAATATTAAAACCTCAACTTATAATGGAATAAAAATCTCAACTCAATTGAATGATATATATATATACTTTCAACTATTAATTAAGAAATTACTATAAATAGAATTATTCAATTTTCATACAAGCGTTTATATTACGAATAAACAAGCTAATTTCTAAATTTAATAATTATCTAAAATTAAATAAACTAAAATTACTACAACAAGTGTTTAATAATACACTGTTACAAATAAACTTTCACTATTTTTAAAGCAAACCATTTAAAAATCAACGTTTTCTAATATATAAATATATTCAAACAGATATTTACACACTCTGTTTTCTACAGTTATTCTGATCCAACTATTACACATGGATTTCAGATCTAAGTGAACTCAGTTGCATGCTAATAAAAGAATAGTTTACAGCAATAAACGCCAGTCAGCACTCTAACAGGAAATCTGACAATTAGAAGAATACTCCAGCGACAAAACTGAATTAAGATAAAATTCAAGGCAAAGCAATTAAAAAAAACACCAGGCATCAAAGATAATTCAACGATCTAAAAATCAAGAAACGAGGAGCAGCGATTGACTAAGAAAGAACAACGACTTTAATATAAACTCAGACACTAGTATATATACAAATGCAAATAAGAGCAGTGACTTCTTGGGAGGCATCGAATTCCAACAAGCTGAAGGTATTCAATAACCAGCATTCAAACATAGATGGCGCTCAGAAGAAGACATACAATTAATCTTAATTAAATAGCAGAAGACTAAGATGAGCGACACAGCAATGGGGAGATTGATTTCTTAGTAAACTTAAGTCTGAAACTGCCAACAATGAGTCCATTATGTGAATCTTTTCCTCTACTTACAGAACAAAGGCGCTGTCTTATGGAGAATAAAGGTGATGCTAAATAAAACAACCTGAAAATAAGGCGTACGCTATAAACATGAGGCCAACAAGATTATAACAAGGATATTTAATATCATTATCAGACAACATTCTATTTTCAAGTGCTGCAGATGTGACAAGTGGCCAACGGGATCAGAAAGGTATTTTAAACCTCTACAGCCTTCTATGTTCAAGCGCTGCATATGTGAGAGGTGCTAATAGAATCAGGGAGGTTATTTAAATCTATACACCCTACCATGTTCAAGTTTTGCCGCTGTGACAGGTTGCGAATGGAATCAGGGAGCTTATTTAAACGTTCGCACCCTTCTATGTTCGAGTGTTGCAGCTGGGACAGGTTGCTAATGGAATCAAGGAGGTTTATTAAACCAAGAGAATATTTTAGTTTCAAATGTTGCAGCGGCAATAGAATCAAGGAGGTTATTGATGGAGGGAAATCTGAAAATCAGGCATGCGCTATACACATGTGGCCCACAAGATGGAGGGAAATCGGCTGTAAGGAAATTCCTTTAGATCCAAGGAATCAAAGCTCATTAACCATGTGGTACCAATAATAAACGCAATACGCGGGTGAAAACAATATGAATGGAACAATGATTACGCCGGCTAATAACAAGGGCGCTGCTATAACAGCAAGTACGCAAGGAAGAAAGGACACACCATACATCGCTAGCATACATAATGCAACCAAAAAAAATCGTAGATTGTAAAATGAAATCGACCTACAACTGATCAAACTACAAGAATGGGGCATGAGCAATCTCGAACAAGCACAAGCTTGCCAATGATCTCCAACAATTAGTCGACATGCATGTGATGATGATTTTGCTATTTTCTCTTACTTTTAAGTTTGAAAACTCATTCTAACTATATCTTGGTTGCCTATGCAGGTTTATTTTTCCACAGACAAGCATGGACATTTTTCTAGTGCAGACTAATTTTAGGCATAATTTTCAGAAATATTAATTAAGAAATTGTAAAATAAGAAGAAAACCTGATTTATAATCTCGAATCCAACGAAGATTGAAGCTAGAACTAGAAAACCCGCAATTCTTTATTTCCCAAAAGCACAAAATCTTTTGAAAACCACTGTCACAGAACTTTTAACCACAACTACAAAGAAGAATTTTTTTCCCAAAAACTACCATGAAAGTTTTGTTCCAAAAAAAATGCCATCAAAACAAATTTACACAACCAAAAGTTTTTTAATTTAAATCCAATTAACTAATGCTTGTCAAACTTAACTCAAAGTCAGCATGCAATTTCAAATGATCATTGAATTCAAACTAAATAAACAATCAAAATAACATCTCTAACTTAAAGTCAAGTTTTGAAATATTTTCACATCTTTAGTTGAAACAACAATTCAATATTATCTATTTTTTCAAACATTTTAAACTTGCACAATAAATAAATAAATAAATATTTTATTATGCAAAACTAACAATTATATTTAAATAAATATATCATTTAATTAATTTAATTAATCAAACCCTTTTAAAAACAACATTACAATTTCAATTATTAAAATATCTAAATATCAATATTTTAACTTAATATTTCAACATTATCAATTAAACCAGTGACTAATCAATAAACCATTAAACTAACTAATCACTGAATTTCCAACATGACAAAGACAAGAATGACATGACGAAACCAAACGAAAAAATAACGATGGGTGACAAACGGATACTCGTTCAATGAAGAACGATGATTAATGACAGACTTGACACTATCTCCGAAACAACATATTTCCATTGGGTTAGGGCACGCTTAGACTCGACAAGCAGGTGGAGACGATGCTCGGTATCTACAAACTACATCAAACAACACTATTAAACATATCATCATATATCAACAAACACACCGTGAAAGAGAGTCGCAGTGTAGTAGGGTACTCATGAGTGAGTTATGCTACACAGTCTCCTTCACCAAGACTGACAAGCATCATTATATCATAAATAAAAATTACATCATGATAACCTCATTAAAACTCATAAACAATATAAACCATAACACACGTTTCAATCATAATGTCATCACACAAACATAACTAGGTGATCACGATGTCAAATGTATCATCCACATAGTATAACAACTAACATAAAATTTGTGTTGTAACTAATAAAAAATGTAATATAGTATCCAAAACAACTTAACGACTAGAAAACGAACATAAGCAAACTGAAACACATAGTAGCAACTGGAGGGACACTACATGCAAGGTGAAATTCTAGATGCAAAAAGAAGTCAATGAGATAAATCTCAAATGCAAGCATATTCCAAGATGTAGGGATGATAAATTTTACCTCGAAAACATAAATTTACCATTGGATGGAATGATTATTAGCAAGGAAAACTTGAGTAGCATCTCTAGAGGTATATTGTAGTACATACTAGTTTATGGTGGAAAGATCATAGTGGGATACTGCTCAAATCCTTCAATTGAAGAAGAATATGTCTTGTGACATGGCCATTGTTGGCAAGAGACACTGCAAATGCTTTCAGGTGTTGTCATTGATGGAAACCCTAGTCGGTGACTGATCCACACATCATCATTTGCTCCCACCAATAGACAGTTTGCAAATAGTCAAAAGAATAGAGCATCCGATAGTTTGGTGATCATCGATTCACATGCAAAATTTTTGTTACTATTTTGAGTTGTGGATCTCATGGGAAGTTTATCAATATATTTCTTATGTTATCCAGAAATCTTAGTGCCTCGTACCAAGCTATGTGTAAGTTTGGAGATCTGGTTGATATCTTTCTATTTATCAGTGTTTTGTGGCCGATTAAATTGATATAATGTGTTGTGGATATTCGAGGAATCTTTATTCAAATATTTTTGTGTTTGATCATTGTGTTTTGGGTTCAAGCTAAGTTGTGAATGACCGTTGTGGATGCGCGTTGGATATTACTCAAGATTTGAGCTGACAGTTGCTAGTATTTTTAAGTTTTATTGAAGTCGACTTGTAGCAACTAAATCCTTTGTTGTGGATATATATAAGTGATCAGTTATATCATTTTGTGTGTGCAAAATATGTGTTGAAGGGTTTTTGTGATTATTAGAAGGTCCATTAAGTGATTATACACAATTTTCACTTGTGCATCAAGGTTTTTGTAGTGCGAGTTTGTGTAGAGAAAAGCAAAATTGTTGAATCAGTTAGAAGGACAGAAGATTGACTGTTGAGCTTAACTGGAATTGTAATCAAACATTTTTAGATACTATTCCTTTAGTTCATTCTCTTGGATCTAATCCAAATCATTGTAAGGTAGTGATCCTTTCTATTTTGAGTAGTGAGCTCTAGGTAGTGTGCCTGAATGCAATTGCATTCCCATTTTGTAATCCTTCTTTTGGGTATACTCAGATTATATTGTGGATTGGCCATCCACTATGGTTTTTCCCCTAACAGGGTTTCCACGTAAAAATCCCGGTGTTATGGTGTTGTGATTGTTTGCTATATGTTCATGCATATTTCTTTTGTTGAAAGCTTAAGTGAGTTAAAGATTAGAATAATAAATTTAATTTTTGCACAACACTGATTCACCCCCCTCTTAGTGTTGCTTGTTTCCAACAATTGGTATCAGAGCTAGTTCCTCGAAAGAAGTCTAACAACTTGGAGAGATATTGGAAGAAATTTTTCAATGGATACAAACAGTCTTCAACAACTTATGGTGGCCCTAGATGATTTTGACCAGTCAAAGTCTAACAACTAGGAATTGTAAGAAAATCTTGAGTGTAGAGAAATTCATTCAGTCATTGAAAGAGAAAATCAATGAATCAAGGTTGAAAAGAAAGGAATTGTGTGATCAACTTAAGAAAAAGAATAGAAGCATGGAAGATGAACAACTCAGTCATGCCTTGAAGGAGAAAACAAAAGAATGTGAAAAATTTTCTAGAGAAAATGTTGCTTTGAAGCATGAGATGGAATCTATCATGAAGAAGATGACCAAGGAGATTGAAGATAGAAAGAAGAATGAAGAAAATCTTGCACAATACTTGAAAGAAAAATATGAACAATGCAGTCGATTGGACAATGAACTAGAGCAATCTAAAAACAATGAGGAAGTACTTGAAAAATAGCTTGATGATCTCGGAAATGAACTCACTGCTATAAATGAGTACAAAGAGAAATTCATAGCAAGCTCGGCCAAATTTGACAAACTGATCAAAGGACAGA